>CM076571.1:514074797-514376438 GCA_034641835.2 Pinus albicaulis
AATACTTTATTTCATCTTTATGGATTTATTTCAATGACAACCATCTACAAATCATTACGCAAGGTTATTTCAATGAAACATAGTATATATTACATTCCAAGTAAATTAACACATCATGTCATTAAGTACAACAAAAAATTGTAGCAAGATTAAGCGTATAAATCAAAACTACTTACCTCGTGTATTTACCAGCATCATAAATAACTTGTTTGACATTGTTGTCGAAGTATTTTGGGAGAGATACAGGTATAAAATACTATAACAGTAAAAAATGAATCGTTATTGGTTTCCAAATTAAACGGAAAAAAAAAATTAAAAAAATTAAAAATAAAAATTAAAAAAATTAAAAGTAAAATTAAAATATGTATTCAAGCAATAATATACAAAAATGTATACCAAAAAAATTAACTTAACGAAGGTATGCCAATCATGTGTTTTCACCCCATCGAAGTCACCTTTCTTCATTAAGATATTATTTATGTTTGAAGCAAAACCTGTTGGAAATTTCATTCTTCTAATGACCTATTTTACATCATTTCTTTATTACTCTGTTAATAACCATGGAATATTATTATAATTTTGACCTCCATTGTTATTTGATCAGTTAATCACACTTTTAATTGCATGATTCGATTTCTCAATCTCAGCACAAACTTTGACAATTTTATCTCTACCATGTGCACCCTCTATGATTCGCCATAATGTTTATGCGACATTCTTCCCGATATTAATTTTAGCATAAAAAAAGAGCTATTTTTAGGTCCTCATAGTAAGGCAACTTCGTTAATTGAGAAGGATAACATTTCATTACAGGTGGAAGTACAATATTAGTACCTTCATGATGACAAACTTGATATTAAATAATAAAATAAATCAGAACAATAATTATCAAATACAATAAAATAAATTCAATAATTAAAACAAAAATTCAAAAAATTACATAAAAAATTAATATATATACATATATAGACAAATTGCATACCTTGATGATTATTATTTCTGTTATATTCCAACTTCTAGAACCAAGGTGTCATTCTTCATGGTTTTAATCCAATTTCTTCTTTATCATTGAAAATGTATTTTTCAGAAGTACAATACTTATGGTTCCTAGAGAGGAAGTACCTATACTCATCAAACACAATCTTTCCTAAATCTTGCGAAAGACAATACTTCATCTTAGGGCCACAAACTAGACATGCAAATATACCCTTTGTTTGAAGACCTGCAATAGATGGATCAATGACAATTATACAATGAGATCATTTTAAAAACATGCAATATGATATATCTAATTTAAAGAACTATATCCTATATTAAAGTGCAACGAAATATTACATACCACAAAAATGTGTTAGTCCTAGGGCATCATGAATTGTCAATACAAGCATTCCACGACATTGAAGTCTCTTCTACTTGATTGTTTTAGTGATGTCATACATAGTGATTCCATGCCATAACTTTATTAGCTCATTGATAAGAGGCTCGATATATACATTCATATATTTGACCTAGTACTGACCTAATTGTTCAAAATTACGGTACATAATTACTACATATGTATATATTAGTAAGTAAATAAATAAAATATATTATGCAAACAATAGGACAAATGAAAATGTTATATTCGAAAAAATAATGTATCAAGTACCTAGAATAATCATAGTCAACATTATGTGCTCCCTCTTTATTGACATCCAAGGAGGAAAGTTATTGTTGATAATGAAAATAGGCCACACTGCGTAAGTAGACCTAAGCTCTCTGAATGGATTAACACCATCAGCCGCTAATGAAAGCCTGATATTACGAGGTTCATTTTTAAAATCTAAATTATATTTTTCCTCGATTTCCCTAATGCAGAACCATCTGCAGGCATTCGAGGAACACCATCTCCACTTCTATGCTTTGAATGATAATCCATAAATGGTGCTATGCTCTTACACCTGAACATTCGTTGCAAACGTGGAATTATGAGAATATGATGAAGAACCTTTTGGGGCACCTTTTTTTTTTAGTTGAACGGTTTGATATCTAATGGTACCACATTTCGAACAGTCTATTTTCGATGCATGTTCTCTGTAATATATAATATTGTCTTTAGGACATACATATATAGTGTTATATTCCATTCCAAAGGCTTTCGTAATAGCATGTAAATCTCGATATGTGCGAGGTAAAGTATTTGGCAATGGAAACAAAAATTCACCCAAAAATCTACAACATAAAAAAATAACTAGTTAATGTAAATATTATTAATCATATATAAGTATTGAATTATTATTTTACACATTTATTAAAACTAAAAAAAAGGGAAAATAATCAACATTTACATATATGTGATCATATATGTACATATTTCATACCTTAGGATCTGCGTCATACATCCGATCGAAAAGTTATTCATAACCTTTAAGTTCACCAACAACAATGTAGCAGACAGAAGAGTTGCATTTGAGTGTTCAAAAAGTCATTCATTTGACGTTTCGATCAGAGGTACATCATAAACACCATCACTATCTCGAACATCATCATCTGACTCACCATACAATTCTTGGAGCATTTGATTTGTCCCATCATTGTGAACAGTGTCATTATTTTCATCACTACCTCCATGGGATCATTAACATCATCTTCATCATTCTCTTCATGTTCTTCACCTTGTACATCCTCATTTCCAGTACTACTATTTGCTGCAATATTCTCTTGTGGTGCAACATCATCTAATCTACTACTATTTAGCTATGGAAGGTTCTTCAAAAGGTTGGGGGGCAACTGTGCCTTTATAAAATTTACAAAGAATCATTAAACATTAATGTGTATATAACAAATATTAAAATAATATGAAATTTTACTATATAATAAAAATAAAGATAGATAATATATATTTATATATACATATACATACACACACACACACACACACACACACACACACACACACACAGATATATATATATATATATATATATATATATATATATATATATATATATATATAATTAATTACCATGGGACAATAGTCATTCAATCCACCATCAATGTGCCCATATTTCTTACAATGTTTTGTTGTTGTTGCTATTAAAACTATAAAATTATGTCTCAAACAACATTTGTTGCAAGGGAAATAAACTTTACCATCACCCCTTTCACCCTCTTATATTTTTTTTCCACCTCTAATGTTTTTTGCCATTGATGCAAATTATCCTATAAAGAAAAAAGAAAAAAATATGTTTTTTTACTTGGAAAAATATTGTATACCCTTTCTGAACCATCCCTACAGCAGTAAAATTTGTTTCTATTACAATAAATTTGTCGGAAAACATCTTTACAACGTGCCCTATATTTTTAAAATAAACTTTCGCTATTGTGATGCTAGTTGACCAAGTCAACTTTGACTTTGTCAAAAGGAAAGTGACCATTCCACAATGGTCTTTTCATATCCATCGGTATACCAACACACATAACATGGATGTCGCTATAGCATCATTGTCTTCTATTACTTTCGATATTGTGACACCCTATCTGAGTGGGTCGCAATAGTGACGCTTTTTCATAGTGTGGCAAGAGCGACACCGTGTGGCTGGATTACAAAAATTGAGAAAAATTGGGGAAATTTCCGACAATACGTCAAAATTGTCGGAACTAAAGTGTCGGAAAATTGACCATATGTACTATTGATTTGTAAGGCATCCATTTCCTCTTTCATTGATACTTTCCACTTATTGCTATCAAATACGTCCATTTCTTCCCGATAGTAACTAGGTAATCCATTATTAGAAATTAAAGAAACAAATGTAGAAAAATCATCATACCTTGTAGGCCCAAGATTTGATCTATGTAGACCTTCATATAATTTTTTGTGGTATTACATCAGTTTCCTGAGAAATTTTTTTATCCTTTTCTGCTTATGTAGGAGTTTATTCATGAACATCTTCATGATCCTCCTCCCTTGAATATGATTGAGTTTCCAATTGAAATCACTGAATTTGTGGTACTGAGTCTTCTTGTTTCATTTCACCATGTACATTTTATTTTATGAGTAATGATTCATAAAAATATTACATCTCTATTAATAATAATTTTGTGGGTAGTAGGATCCCACAATCTACATCCTTAACTCCATCACCATATCCAACAAATATTAGTCTTTTTTATTTTGGATCTAACTTAGAATATTGATTCTTTGGAATAAGAGCATAGGCATCACAACAAAAAAATTTAAGATTTGAATAATCACAAGATTGACCTACCCATACCTCTTCCATAATTTTACAGTTAATTGCAGTTGATGGTGACCAATTCACCAAATAACATGTTGTAAGAACTACTTCTGCCCACAAATCCTGTTGCAACTTGAAATTACTAAAATACTCCTTACTCTCTCTAGAAGATTCTTATTCATGCGTTCAACAACACCATTTTGTTGTAGAGTATAAATTGTGGTTTTATGTCTTTTCATCCCAACTTCCTTGCAATAAAATTCAAATTCCTTTGAAGTAAACTCAGTTCCATATTAGTTTTCAAACATTTAATTGACCTACAAGTGCTCTTTTCAACCAAAGCTCTATATAGCTTAAAAGCATCAAATAAATCATATTTTATTTTTAGTAAGTAGATCCACACCTTTCTAGAGTAATCATCTATGAATGTTATAAAATATGAAGATCCACCAAAAGAGAATTTAGGATATGGTCCCCAAATATCTAAATGGATGTAATCAAGGATACCTTTACTAACATGTTTTCTTGTTTTAAATTAGTGTTTAGATTTCTTTCCATAAATACAATGCTCACAAAATTCAAATTCAGAGATTTCAATCTTGGAAGTAACTTATGATCAACCAATACCTTCAGCCCTTTCTCACTCAAACGACCCAACCACTGATGCCATAAATGAGTAGAGTCACTTGCACCTTCATATGCTACTTTTGCATGATATGTTTCTATCCTTCCTTCAAGCTTATAAAGGTTCCCAAATCTTTTAGCCTTCATAACTACAAATCTATTAAGTTCTCCAACTCTCCCAAATATACTAAGTTCTTTCTAAGCCCATGCACATGCCTCACCTATGTTAACGTTCTAACAATACCATCATACACTTTAATCTTGATATTACCAATCCCAACAATTTTTCATGTAACATAATTACCCATGAAAAAAACAATGTCATCAATAGATTGGTAAGAAGAGAACCAATTCCTATGAAGACACATATGATGGGAAGAACCACAATCTAGCAACCAATTATGATGACGTTGAAAAACAATAGAAGTGAACAATACCTCATCAACAGTACCTGCACTAGTTTCAATTTAACTAGCTTCATTTTTAGATTCCTTTTTAGCAGCTTCTTCCTTTCTTTTCTAGAAATCCTTCTTAAAATGCCATGATTTTTTACAATACCAACACTTCAACTAACTCTTCTTGCCTGTTTAATTTTATCTTGATGCATCTCTCGAATTCTGATCTTTTTCTTTTGATCGACCTCTTGCCACCATTGCTTCTAATTTTGAGGCTTCAAGGCTAGATTTCCATCGAGTTTCCTTAAATAATAAAGATCCCACAATAGCTTCAAAGTCAATGGTATCAGTAGAATTAAAATTCATAGAGGTTACAAAATGATCCCAAGACTCAAGAAAAGAATACAATCATGTAACGGCTTTGTATTCCCCTTAGATATTTACATCTATGCTAGACAACTGACACTGTCCCTCTTAGATATTGAGACTGGGTTTCTAATCTAGTCCTTGTAAGAAAGAAGAATGGAGAGATAAGACTATGTGTAGACTTCAGTAATTTGAACCGAGCATCTATAAAAGATAATTATCCTTTGTCGAAAATGGATTATGTCTTACATAAGGTGACAGGAGCTCATAGGTTGTCTATGGTTGATGGATTTTCTCAGTGTAATCAGGTAGTAGTAGAAAAATAATATTAGAAGAATATTTCTTTCACGATGCCTTGGGGCACCTTCATGTATGCAAGGATTCCATTTGGCCTTGTGAACGCAGGTGAAACATTTCAGAGGGCCATGGAGATAACCTTCATTGGTGATAGGTTTGCAGTTATATATATAGATGATGTAACTGTTTTCTCAGGGTTAGATGATGAACAGTTGGAGCATTCATAGAAAACTTTTCAGAAGTGAAGAAAGTTTTCTTTGTCATTAAATCCCAAGAAATATTTATTTTCCTTAGAAGAAGGTAAATTATTGGGTCACATAGTTTCTAAACAAGGAGTAAATATTGACCCAGCAAGGGTGGAAGCCATTCAGATGATTCCTTTACCTAGAAGTAAGAAAGATATCCAGAGATTCCTGGAAAAAATAAACTTTCTGAGAATATTTGTGCCCAATTATGCTAATATCGTGATAATTATAACAGATATGCTAAAGAAAAATGCAGAAGTGAAATGGGATAAGGAAGTAAGAGATTAATTTGATAGAATAAAGGTAGCACTGCAAGAAACTCCAATTCTGATTAGTCCAGACTATCAAAAATCCTTTCAAGTATTTTCATTTGCATCCCCCACTACTATTGTTGTTGTGTTGTTGTAGAAAAATGAAGATAGTAAGGAGCAACCAGCTGCATTTCTCAGTAAAGTTATAAGAGATGCTGAGCTCAAATACATTATTATGGATAAACAAGTATATGCTTTGGTCAAAGCACTGAAAGCCTTCAGGACTTATGTTTTACAGTCCCAAATAACTGCTTATGTTCCTAATTCGGTTGTGAAAGACGTACTGGTCCAAAGCGATTTTGAAGGAAAAAGGGGGAAGTGTATAGCAAAAATCCAAGAGTATGATTTGGACATCAAACCCACCAATCTGGTCAAGGGACAAGGGTTAGCGAAGTTGTTGACAGAGGAAAATTTTAAAGCCTCGGGAATTAATCTGTTGGCACCAGTGGAGGGAGTTGTTAATGAAGAAGGTAAAAGCAAGTCCAAAACAGCTATTCAATACAATTTTTTGTGCTCTAATTGGTATAAATATGTTGTGTCTTACCCTTGTTTCTTTTCCTGTCCAAGTTCACTAAATAGAATAAAATATAGAACTCTCAAGCTCAAGTCTCAGCCATATGTTATCGTAGAATCAAAGCTATACTGGAAATATCCTGCTGGTATTTTTCTGTTATGTTTGATCGAAGGAGAATATATTGAAGTCACCAAAAAATATCATGAAACTCTGTGTGGAGGACATTATAGCTGGAAGGTCACTCCTCATAAAATTCCCAAGTCGGGCTTCTATTGGCCAATGCTATTTGCATATGTTTATAGACTGGTCAGAAGTTTTCAGAAGTTTCAGTTGTTTGCTAAAAAAAAAAACTTGCTCCATTACCTCTCATCCCAGTATTTATTGAAGAACCTTTCAGGCAATAGGGATTGGATTTTATTGGAGAGATCAATCCACCATCAAGTGGACAATTCAAGTGGATTATGACTGACACTAACTATTTTACAAAATGGGTTGAAGCAATACCCACGAAGAAGGCAAATGAACAAGTAGTGATGAAGTTTCTAGAGGAAAACATCTTAAGCAGATTTAGATGTCCAGTCAAAATTGTGACTAATAATGCTCAGGTATTAAACTCTGTTAGTTTCATTAATTTTTGTCAAGCATATAATGTAATTTTATCACATTCCATATCATATCATCCCCAAGGGAACATTTTGGCAGAATCCTAAAATAAGACATTGGTCAGAATCTTGAAGAATACAATCATTGAGAATCGGAAGGATTGGGATATAAAGTTAAAGTTTTCCCTCTGGGTATTTCGAGTCAATACCATGAGATCTACCGGAAAGTCTCCCTATGAACTGGTTTATGGAACTCAAACACCGTTTCCTACTCAGCTGGACAAACCAGTGATTTCTTTCCTCAAAGAAGCTCAAGAAGAACCTAATGCTCTGGTAAGGAGATTGAACAAAATAATTGAATCAAGTGGAAAAAGAAACAAATTCAAGGATAACTTGACAACTTATGAGGAATATGAAGTCTATATTTGACAGAAAAGAAAAAGAAGTTCTCTTTCAAGGAGGAGATTTGGTATTGAGATGGGACACTAGACGAGAAGAAAAGGGGAAGCATGGTAAATTTGACCCTCTCTGGTATGGTCCATATAGAATCTCTAAGGCAAGGTCAAATAACACATTCATTTTGGAAGATCTAGATGGAGAGTCAGTACATCTACCTCTGAACGGGTAGTATTTGAAGCATTATTTCTAGCATTAAAAGTCAGCATTCCACCATTGTAAATACCAGATTTATCATTGTTCATATGTCACCAAGAAATATTTGACTCCATGCCAAATGGATATGGCACTAATCTGCGGTTCTTAGCGCTTCCATGGAAAAAAGAACTATCCCTAGGTGGAGCGAGATGTTGTGGCTCATTTGCATTTACCTTTGAAATATTTTTCAAAACACCAAAAAAGCATATATGTTAGAAAAGGTAAAATTTTGTATGTCAAAGAAGAATTTTGATTTATATGTTGGTACATTAACATTACGTGATGAGATGTGAAGATGGGTCAAGTCGGGCTCATTAACGTGCAGAATAGTTCAAATTGCACCCAGATCCAACAGAAATCCGGGAGCAAAAATTACATGAGATTTATACCAAGGAGTGCCCTCACAAGCGGTCTCGTTGAATCCGCTCACCTGCAAATCGACGACAGACATCCACTGTGAAAACACTCTCTTAAAATTCCAAAAACCACTTAAGTGCCCCCGTAATTGGTTTCAGGTGTCACTGAAGACATTACATGGTGATAGTTGGAGCCCACATCCTTTACTTTCAAATTAGAGAAGGTAGAGAAATGGTGCATTTCCCTTAAAAAATTAAGAGTTTTGGAGGAGGCACAAAGGGAAAAATAGATGGTCTGGATCAAAGAGCAGATTAGCAAAGGAGTGGTGTGGACCGTTGGATTAGGGCATTGTTCAATGACAAAGATTAAATCGCATATTGCATATCGGTGAGTTTTACATTTATATTGATAATAAATCGCAAGTTAAATTGCTTAAGTTGCGATGCAATAAGTCTCAGAAAATACGAGGGAGATTATGTGGCAAGGTGACATGGCAAGCTAATGTGGCAGATGACATGGCCCTGGCCTGCATACCGTACATCGCAAGTTTTAAAATTTCAGTGCAAAGGGTTTGAGTTATAATCACCGAAGTGTGATATGCGATGCAGTGGGGCCTGATCGCAAATCGTAATTTGTAATGAATAAGTGCAGAGGTAAGAGTTAAATTCACCGAAATGCGATGTGAAATTCCAGGGGGGACCCAATTGCATAGCGCACATCACATTTCCTCGAAGATAAGTGCTAAAGAAAATTTAAAAACAACGAAATGCGAAGTGCGATGTGCAGGCGGATGTGATGTAATTCAAAGGAAAAATCCAAAGGTTTTCAAATCTGAAGGTAAGGGTTTTTCTTGTGTTAAACTGCATCAGAGGAAGAAAATAGGATTATAACATAAATCTCGTGAAATGCCAAAATGCGAGAGAAGGTAGAACACTACAAGCATGAACAGAAGGGGACACGATAACATTGTTTGAAGCACAGGGGCATAGGCAGAGTTAGGAAGAATAATGTTCAGTGGCACAATTGGAAGAATGACAACTGGGTCAAGTCGGGTACTGAGGCATCATTACAGAACCGTGAAATTGTTGCATCATAACCTGAAGGACACCTCGACGCTTCAGGAGGACGGATCAGCAACATTAGATTCAGTAAACGAAAAAAAATTCCAGTTTTTATTTGTTTTATCGGTATGATTGCATAAGTAATCTCATCAGTTTAGGTATCCGAGTAGTTTCAAGATGTTCAGAAGTTACGGACTACTTTGATGTATTTAGGTAGATAGAAATAAAGAAAATACGTTCTGAGTTTTGGAACTCTGGATGACTATTAGTTTAGTACTAAATTTTCTGAGAAGTTAATGAAAGAAGATCAAGTTTCCTACACCTGTTGATGTTGATATGTCTTTCCAATTTCACTCTGTGTTTATTCCTACTTGAATGAAGTGAAGTAATGTAGCAGCCAGTCTCTTAATTACACTTGTGAGTAAGAGTTAAATAACCGTAATTTTCTCTCCTTCACTTCATCTCTTCTCTTTTCACAAACTCCTGATGAAACTTTAAAGTAATAGATTCTGTGTTTACAACATATTATTTCGAGTTTCCTCTCTCTCTCCATTATTTCATTTGAAACTTAAAAGTGATAGATTCTATTTCTCAACATATCATTTTGAGTTTCCCTTACAGTTCTTCTTTTCATTTCATTCAAATATCAGTAGTTTATGGCATTGTGAAGGCTTTCATTATATCATATTATTGACGGTATTAAGTAATTAAATTCCAAAGGTGTTAAATAGAGGCCATTTGATACTGTGATTGTGACATACATTTATAAAATGTCTTAAGTATTGATTCCTTACCACAAGCAAAGGATTTTTTCTTGAGATACAACAACACCATAGGAGGATTTTTCTGGTAAGAAACCTGATGTTTCATATTTTAAAATTTATGGCTCATCTATTTATGTGTGTGTGACCAAAGACTCCAGGAAGAAGCTCGAACCAAAAACTGAGATTGGGATATTTGTGGGGTACATTGATACTCCTCACAACTATTGGGTGTATTTTCCAAACAGTAGGATGATTGTTGTGAGACGGGATATAAAATTTGATGAGGAGAAAGCCATGCGATGTACATTGAGAGGGAGATGGATTTTCATGCAGATGTGGAACTCTTAGTTCCAAAGAGTGAACCTCAATATGTGGAGAAGCCACATATAGAGGATCATGGAGTGGAATAAAAAAATTATGCAGAGCCATCCACCAGAAATTGTAGAAGGCGCACTACGGAAGCTGATAGATTGAGACTTGATGCGGCAGAGCATGTAGGAGCACTTACTTCACTAGGAAGACAGGTGACAGTCACCAGACATGTTTACTAGATACATGGATCTTATGAGCAAGTGTATTGTGACAAAACCATCCTCCTTTGAGGAAGCAGTGCAGCAACCAATTTGGGTTGACAGTATGGTTGAGGAGTATGACTCCATCGTCAAGAACAGTGCATGGGAAGTTGTCCCAAGACCGGTCGGAAAATCAGTGGTTGGATCTAGATGGATCTATAAGGTGAAGTAGGTGGAATATGGGTGTGTGAATAAGTACAAATCTACTCACAAGTTGAGAGGATTTACTATGAGGATACTTTTGCACCAGTTGTGAGATACTCATCGATTAGATCTATCCTTGCACTCTCAGCACAGATGGGGAGGAAGGTACATGAGATGGATGTGAAAACTGCATTTCTAAATGGAGTTATTTAGGAAGAAGTGTGCATAGGGTAGCCATAAGGTTTTGAGATATTTTACAGTGAGTCACATGTGTGCCGACTCAAGAGAGCACTGTATGGGCTGAAGCAAGCACCTTGTGCTTGGTACACTCAGATTGACAGTTATTTCACCGAGTTGGGATTCACCAAAAGTGAAGTAGATGTGAATATGTACCAGATTGTGGTTGATGGTAAGCTCTTGATTATCGTAATTTATGTTGATGTTCTGATTTTGACAGGTGATAAGCAGTTGATAAATTATTGCAAGAAGGATCTTTCAAGTGAGTTCGAAATGAAGGACATGGGACTCCTTCACTATTTCCTTGGTTTGGAAATATGGCAACGGGATGGTGAGATATTTTTTTCTCAAGGAAAGTATGCTGAAGAGATTTTGCGTAAGTTTCACATGGAGAGCTGTAAACCCATGGAGACTCCTCTTCTAGGAAATTGGAGGAAAGAGGATGCTACTTCAGGATTAGTGGACGCTACTATTTACAAGCAGCTAGTGGGTTCACTGATGTACTTGGTTAACACCAGACCAAACATTTTCTATGTAGTTAAACAATTGAGTCAAGCTATGGTTAAGCCAACCAAGCTCCTTTGGATGGCGGGGAAGCATGTCTTGAGATATCTTAGGGGAAATATAGAGTATGTGTTATGGTACAAACAGATAGAGGGAGTGAATATTTAAGGCTTCACAGATACAGATCGAGCAGACAATCCATCAGATAGAAAGAGAACATCACGAGGGATCTTCAACATAGGATCGACAACAGTTTCTTGGTACAGCAGGAAGCAACAATTTGTGGCACTTAGTTCAGCTAAGGCAGAGTACATGGCATCAAGTCAGGCTACATGTGAGGCCATCTAGATGAGAAAGATCTTGGTTGGTTTTTTTCGTTCTCAGATGGATCTAACAGTGATAAATTGTGATAACCATAGTTGCATTAAACTCTTGGTTAATATGGTATTCCATGATGCGTCCAAGCACATAGACATCTGGTACCACCATCTCAGAGATTTTCTTCAGAGGCACGTTGTGTTACTACAGTACATTCCCATGGAAGATCGGGATGCATATATTCTGACGAAGGCACTTGACAAGAGAAAATTTGAATACCATAGAGGCAAGATTGGGGTGGAAGATAATCCCTTTCTTGTTGAGAGGGGGTGTTGAAAAGTCAACAATAAATGTGTGTCTAATTTAATTTTCCCTTAATTAAATTGGACAATAAAATGTAATATTATCTCATACTCACTTGTAATAGTTAACTGAGTTTGATAAACTCGGTTAGCTCATGAATTTTGAGTTGAGGGTAGTTGTTGAGGCATGCAGAGTGATTCTATTATTTTTTGAGTCCAAGTTGTAGTTAGTGCATTAGTTTAATGAATGAGAAATAAGTTAACTTGGCTAAGTGAGTTAAAATTAGTTGAACTAGTTGTAACTATTTGTTGCACTAGTGAGAGATCAAGTGAATTAAATTAGATTTAATTCACATGCAGTGATCTTACATGAAACTGATGATTTACTATTAATAGCTGCATGCATGTTAGTTCCAGTGGAGACCCAGTTGAGACAAAGGTAAAAGGGATGTTAACTAGCAGTTGTATCATTAGTAGGCTGCCTGCATGCAACAAGACATCCATTGGATTTTCCATGAGCATTGCACATTTTTAGAAGGTTGAAATTCCTAAAGAATAGGGATTTAATTCCACATGAATTGAGCAAGAAAGGTAGGCTTATTATGGGCAAGAAATTGGCTAAGTGTTGGTCAATTTTGTCTGGGTCAGTGTGAGAAAGTTGTGAGAGTGCAGGAGACTCTTGTGAGAAGAGTGCATTGTAACTGTTTCATGATTCCATGGTGAATATAAAATAGAATATAGAGGGGTTTTGAGCAGCAATATTTCCCCGAGAAAATATCTGTGTTGTGGTTTGATTTTCTTCTTTCTTTACTTGTTGTAATTGCCGATCGTGTTTATTTTCTGCCATTGATTTGTAGAAGGATTCAGTATCTATCTTAGTACATTGCTTGATCAGATTGAATCCATTGATATACATATGTTTGTATAATTGCTACAATTTGTGTTGTATCCACTTTGTTGAGTTTTGTTTTCCACCATGTGTCTCCCAAGCCAACTCTATAAACATGTCACGCTCATATAATCGGTTGCCATTTCCATGTCGTGTGGACATTCCTTAACCATTTGCACCCAACTTGTCTCCATTGTGCTAATAAACAACACACCCATTGTCTCCCATCATCTCACTCATCTTGCTTTTCTTGTGCCAATAATCAGCATGTTGGTCTATGTTGTGTTAGAGCACCAAAAACTAAGCCTGTTTGGTTGCATAAAACCTAACATACCTCCCTACGTAAATGATAAAGCATAACTCTCCAAGTTGGTTCTGCCATGTGATATTGCAAGAGACAATGCCAGAAACCCGAAATTTCCAACTAAACACCAAAAATACATGTGTTGCACATACTTGTGACATTTTCTTGGTGATGATGTTACCGATCTCTCCATTGTGGTCAAGGAGAACACACATGTGCCCATCACAATGAGGTTCTGACACTATCATTTCGATAACATATATGTTGTATGTTTCATGTTGGAGTGCTTTATGACAATCATTAACCAATTTTTATGTCATTTTTTTTAATTTTAACATTTTTTCCTTTTCTCTTTTGACATTTTATAGAGCTGCTAAATGCAGTAGGCCATCAAGATGTTGTTGGTGTAAAATTTTCCCATCCCAAAGTGACTGTTGGCTTAATGTTCTTCTTATAAGTAACTTAAATACATAATTTAATTAAACGCAAATGAATTTTAGAAAATTTCAATAGAATCAATAGCTAGAAAATAAGATGCAGAAATGGAAAAATAAAACCCATACATGCACAGTGATTTCTCCTTCAAAGCAACTTTAGAACATTTACAATTTTCCAATGAACTGTTGAAAATGATAATTTTTTTGGATAAATTTTCTTTCCTGGATTTCTGAAACAACTTGAGATTAAGAGGATACTTAGATATATTTGTTATGATTTGATTTATAATTGTCTGATTACATGAAGTGATGTTCACTGAATGGGAAGATTGGACCTAACCAGATAGAGGCGATATACCAATATGCTAAGTTTCAGTTTGAATGCGGAAATTACTGAGGGGAAGTAGACTTTTTATACCAATATCACACCTTTTATACAAACAGTGAAAGGAGTTTGAGTGCCTTGTGGGGAAAGCTTGCAGCAGAGGTTCTGATAAAAAAATGGGGTATTTCTCTTGAAGAGCTTAATCGGTTGAAAGAAATTATTGATTCTAAGGTTTTCTTTGGTTCCATTATGTCTTTTTGTATGCTTGTAATTCTATATTTCCTTTCTTTTCTTAATAATGCCTCTTTATGGATAAAAGAATTTTACATCACCCCTCAATCAATTAAAAAATAGGACATGGTTGATGCGTTGGAGTCTCTTTCTATTCTTCAATCATGAGAATGGAAGGAATGGGATCATAAATCTCTTTTTCCAAGAAAGGTTATTGATACCTTAATTCTTTGATTATTTCCCATTAGGCCATCTCTTAGTACTTATATTACTAGTTTCCTGGTAGAGATTTCACTTTTGTTTACATGTTTGTCAAATGTTAAATTGATTGTGTCACATGTTCTTAGGCTTCTCCTCTAGTTTCTAGATTGCTGACACTTACATAATCATTAGTCACAAATTATTCTCGAGGTGAAAAATTTGTACTTCTTTTAATGAAGATAAAAGGAATACATTTAGAAGGCTTGGTACCCTGGAAGACTGATCAACTAACAATGAGTGAGCTAAAGTGCTTGAAAACAAGAGGAGATGGAACTTTCAGAGAATGAAAGTGAAAATAATCAGTTCTTGAATAGCAAGACAAAAACAAAAAACTTGCGCAAGTCTAGTAAACATAATATATTGCATGCATTCTGATGTACTGAGTTCTAAATGGATGTTGGTATTTTTAAGGGTCCTAGTTTATAAATGAAAGCAACTATCTCATCTCATATACTTGGAGAGATGACTCCCTAAGATATGTTTCTGGAGGTGTTGCAGTGGTTTTCTCCATTGTAGATGTTGATTATTGGCTAGCCTGCTGCCTTTTTTACTAGTGCCCTAATGAGTCAGTTAGCTTCAATATTTTTCTCCCTGTGTATGTGAGGATGATATATGCTCACATCTAATGATGTATGTTGCATACATGCTTTGAAGTAGTTAGCCATGGATGCATGTTGTTTACTTTCATTGAGGATATTAACCATGGAATCACCAGATATCTCTATTGATGTGATCTGAGGCTTTTGGGAAATTGATAGAAGGGTTCTAGCAATGAAAAATTCTAACTGATAGTTATAACGTTTCTTGGACCAAGCTTGAAGCATATCTTTCAATTGTCATGGAGTTGTATCCAAGGGTCTGCTTTGCTTGGGGTTATCCTTAGTTGCTCCATAGGATCTGCATTGGGTCATCATCCTTTCTTGATGGGGATCTAGATGCCCTCAACTATTTTTCTCTTGTTGGAGTTGGCTAGAGTACAAAGTTGTGGGTTAACCAATGGTGAATGTTTAGTGAAGGGATGTTTTTTCCTTGAAATTTAGAAGCATTATGGGTGAGCTAGATTTGATCATAAGACTTAGATAGGAAGGGAAAACTTCAGTGTTAGGCCTTTTCACCTACCTTTGTTTTGGGGAGGTCCTTATTACATTATAGATTTCTTTGGTGTTTATGATAGTGTATAAAGAGGTGAGGGACTAATTTGGTTGAATCTTTAAAGTAGAGACATCTTCCTGATCCTTCCTAGCGCCTTCAGAAGTTGTTCTAGCTTAGTATGAAGTTTCTAAGAGAAACTTTAGCTAAGAGTAGTTTTAGGAGGAGCTTTTACATCCTTTGAGGCAGTTAGACATGGATGTATGTTGCTTACTTGCATTGAGGCTTTTAACCATGGAATCACCAAATACCTCTATTGATGTGATCTCAGGCTCATGGGCAATCGATAGAAGGGTTCTAGAAATGAAAAATTCTACTTGATCGTTATAACATTGCTTGGACCAAGCTTGAAGCATATCTTTGAAGAGTCGTGGAGTTGTATCCAAGGTTCTTCTTTTCTTGGGGTTATCCTTAGTTTCTCCATAGGATCTGCATTGGGGCATCATCCTATCTTGATGGGAATCTTGATGCCCTGGGCTATTTTTCTCTTTTTGGAGTTCGTTATAGTACAAGGTTCTGGTTTAGCCAATGGTGAATGTCTAGTGAAGGGTGGCTTTTTCCTTGAAAATTAGAAGCACTATGGGTGGGCTAGATTTGATTTTTTTTTCGTTTATCCTCTTTTGATGGCCTTGCAAATGGCCTAGGCCATCGAGAGGGTGCTATCCCAAACTTGCCAAGAAATTATCAGCAGATAGAGCCGACCTCCCCTGTTCTACAACCCCTACAACCAGAACAAACCCTAGCAACGCCATAATATTCCCCTCTAAAATTCCTTGCCCTAAATGCATCCTTATCCCTTATTTATTATGCCCTTTTATCAACCCAAGGCACCCACAGAATTTTCATCTTAACATCCATTACTCCATTGTAGTTTGGAAGCCTGACATCTTAGTACCCTACGTGACACCTAGGTACCCTACTTGTCTCTAGCATGGGAGCAGTGGATGGTCTTGCATCCTAGATCGCTTGGGAGGTCGTACATCCTCATTTATCCTTTATCAACTACTGATATCATGCCATAAGCCAAATGTGAGTTCCTTCTTAAAGTGGATGATCATCTTAGGCTTACTTTTGCCCCCAAAATTTTTTTCTAGGAGTCGCGTCACAATTTTGATGGTTGTTTTCATTGCTATTATGACTCCAACGTCACAAGGCTAAGGCTAGTGTCGGACTAGCGAAAGATAAGGCGGCACTACCGATGGTTGTTTCCATCACTGGTATGGTCCAACCGTCACAAATGTTATGCCTAGTGTTGGAACAACGACAACTGTGGTGGAAATTCCAACGGTTTTTTTCATCGCTGGTATGGCCCAACCATGGCAAAGATGTAATTCCAAGTGTCATATTAGCGACGATTGTGGTGTCACATCCGACATATTTTTCCATCGCTGGTGTGGCCCAATGGTAGAAACAATGTTATTCCAAGTGTCGAAATAGTGACAACTATGGTGTCACTTCCAACTATTTTTTCCATAGCTGATATGGCCCAATGATGCTCGGGCTACCACACTCAAACCCAACATTCACACACTCTTGTGCATATAAGCTGCAATTCTCTGTTTACCCAAATAATTTTTACTCTGGGCAATCTACAAATAATTGTGGAATCTCCTTTGAAAATCCTTCACTATGATTCATAAAGTCATACAATCAATTACATAAACAGACGCTCTTTTTCAGTTATAAATTTATGGTTATCAAACCATACATAGGGTTATATGACAATCTTCATATGTAAATAAACCCAAAGTTCGCTTTGGTTTAAAACCCATCACTTCCATACCCAATGGTTGGTTCACAAGTGAAGTCCTTTTTCAAAGGTCTCATAGAAACAATTTAAACAATTATCGGGTTTATTTCTCTTTACGTAGAATTTATGATTAAACTTCGATACGATAACTTACGACCATATTCTATAACATATATCGGGTCCTACACTCTAATTCTTAATCTTTGGAACTCAAAAGGTTCCACCACATCTTACAATATATCGGGTCCACAATGTTTTGAACTTTGGTTTATATTTCAAATTTCAACATCAAACTTGATCCGGGCCCACGACGACTTACCTTGTTAACTTTCTTACATCACACAATGTGACCATCGTAGATTTTCCAGCGCTGGCCATCGGACAGATATCGCATTTTTTTAAGCCCTGTGATTTAATCCTCCAAATTCACATGAGATTTGTGGTTTTACAATACCACCTCCACCTTACGTGTCGCTCCTTAGAGTGTATCGCGTAAATTTTCACAAAATAGCTTACCACTTAAAAACTACGCGAATACCACCTGTGGGTTTAAATCTGCCTCATGGTTTCGTTTCACTTTCACCAAGGTTCTTTTGCAAGGTTCCATCGAAATCGCCTTTGTTATTCTGAACGAATCCTTCATTATATCATTACAGATTCTAGTGCTTCACTCTTTCCGTTCTTCTGTCCACGATTCCGGCACTTCCTCATCGCTACACTTATTTCCGTCGAATCTTCTTCCATGATACAACCAATCATTGTGTCTATTTCTGCTTTCATTCAAAGCACAGTTTGAACAAGCCAGGGTTCTGTCTACAACCCACGCAGACATTCATTCCAAAAAATTTACCTTCGGATATGTAATTTGATCCAATCTCTGTGGTTTGGTCCACAATACAACCCCGAATGAATCTTCATACCATTCTACGTTCAATTACTCCATTATCAATCGTAACCAAGGTCGACATACTCAAAGGTTATATTATAGTTTCACTTTCTTCAATAGGATCGATCTTTCTCGGATGCCATGTATGTAAACTCATATTAAATTCTCTATTTCGACCAGAGACACCAATTCAACCATTAACACAGAGTTTACACATACATAATTCAATAAATTGACACATACGTGACTCAACATCAATCCCTTCGTATATAAGTATGAAATAAATTACAAAGGCCTTCTCGCTCCTGGCCAGATATTCAGATCAATGGCCCTTTTTACAATTTCCTGGAGGCTTGACAAACAAATTCTATTTGTTCAAACCCTATCTAACTCTGTCTCTACCTGATCCCCCCAGATCTGATCCATGATGCTTACATTTATACAAATTAATAATGAATCAGTTCATCTTCCTTAACAGCTCAACAAAGACTCTTGGAATTCTCCAAATTCCTAAAGTTAGACTCAATTCCTAAAATAACTGAAACTGACTCTTCACCTTCCTAACTTAATCAACTTCCCTCATGTTCTCTAGTGGTTAGAGAACACTGACAATTCCTCACCATTTTATTCAAAATAATAATAATTACATGAGAATTTAAAAACATAAGACCCCCCTATGTCTTATAAAAATACAAAGTATTTCTTGAGCCTAATGCCCCTTGCATCAGACTCCCAAGGTTCAAATTGTTCATGATATCTTGATCATGTGCCTTCAGTCCTTGTTTTCCTGGGTCCCATACTCTATTTTTCTGTTGTCCAACAGTAGCATCATCCTTCAACTACACTTCTCTAGGTTTCCATATCTTGTTCTGCAATTTACCACCAGTTGTACTATCACATTCTCTTCTTGTCCTTCCTTTGCTAAACTTCTTCTGCTTTCTTGTTGCTTCTGAGACACCTTCATCATCAGTCTTCTGATTTTTTCAATTTCTCTATCCAGCCTCTCCTTTGACTGGAATTTACCTTGCCCACTGCTGCTACTTTCACTTTCTACTGCTGTAGCTGCCTTTGTTTTTGTTGTTTTTATTGCCCTCAAGAGTGTTGCTGTTGTATCTTCAGCTTCCACCATAGATGTTGCTTCATCTGCTGCTCTTGCTAATGTTTCCTCTTTTGCCAAAAATGTTGATGCCTCTGTGGTTGTGTCCCAAACTTCCTAAATATCTTTTAAGACATCTCCCTCTGCAACATTATTTTTCTCATCACCTGCAAATTTACTTTTAAAAAAAAAATCATCATTTAATTTTCCACCTGCAGTAACATACTCATTTATTTTTCTTTGTATACTAGTAAGCATAAGTAAATTATGCAAACTAGTATCTACTCCTCTTTCTTTCACAGCTTCAGGCATCTTTACTTCAGTGTCTGCAATCTCCTGTTTAAATTTTTTCAGCAAACATTTCAGCCCTCTCTTCTGTACTTGTTTCACATCCTTAATACGCTGCAATTTAAATCCAGCATCTTCTTCTTGTTCCTTAACAATATTTAGTAATTTTCCATCATCATCTTGATTGATTATGGCAATCAAATCAAGTTCTTAAACCATTGTATCCTCATCCTCTATCAGAGTAGAATTTTGATTCTTCATCACTGTGTCAGTTTTAAAAGTCTATCCTCCAGTCTTCTCTTGGTTATTCAGACAAGCCAACTCCTCCTTATCACCAATAGTAACAAGTTCTTGCATGACTATTTCACCTTCCTTCAAGAAAATCCCAAGAGATGGACTGTCTCCTAAAATACCTGTAAGCACAATCAAATTTCCAGTTTCAAAATCACAAGACCTAATGGCCTCAATTGATGATCCACTCACCAATTCTTCTCTCTGCAGTTCCAAGTCTTCTTCAGGACTCGGAAAATCTTCACTATCTTTCTCCTCAGCTTCTAGAGCTATCTCCACTGTTCCAATCACCATGTTAAAATGATGACCCTTCACTATGTTTTCAGCTAACATAGTTTCCTTCTTAGTGACCTTCCTGACAATTTCCATTTGTTGTTCTTCTTTGCCTGCATAATTAACACATGAACTTTGAGCACTAAAATTACAAGGTCTAAATACCTCTTCCTCCTCTGACAACACATTAGTATGTTGCTCTGAGTTTCCTCCCACTTCCTTTGTCAGCACATGAGTATGTCGATTTTCATCCTCCATGAGACTGTCAGCTAGCCTCTCCTTCTTTCCATCATCTGCTTCATGAACACTATTCATGAAGACCTTCCTGCCCTGCTTCCTCAACAAATTATCCTGTGCATAGGTCCTTTGTTTCTCCAATTCTCTTCTTTGAAAATCCAACCTTCTATACAATTCAACAACTTCAATTGGAGTAGATTTTGGGAACCTCACACAACCTTTTATACCTTCACTTATTCTTGACCAATCATCAGATGGTCCTTCATCTCTTGCCTCAATACTTTGTTGTATATTCTCGTTGGACTCCCTTGTCTTCAATTCCTCCTGAGATCTTGCTATCTCAGCATTTATCTGAACATATTTCCGATTCAATTTCTCCTCCTCAACAGACTTTAAAGCTTGTTCATCTCCCTGTGATGTACCTACAAACATACACAACTCTTTAGTTTTAAAACCACAAGACTTTTCAGTCTTGGTTGCTTTCTCAAGAACTTCCCTTTGAACAGATCTACATGTGGAATCTTCAAATTCCATCCTTGACTCAAGAAATCTGAGTTCCTCTTTCTCTTTAGAACATGTAATCACCTCCCAATTGTCAGATTCAAAAATACAAGGCTTTACATCATCCAAATGATTTGGACTTGTCCAATAACTCAGGAAATCATCAATAATTTCCTCTTCAGCAAGACAAGCTTCTTGTTGCCTTAAGTCTTCATTATGGTTCATAAGATCCTTCATAGATCTGTATTCTTCACCTGTACTCTATTTTTCTTCACAAACAAAAGCTTCTCTTCTCAAATCAGTTGCTCTGAGTTCCTCTTTCAATAAGGCAATCTCCTTTTTCCCCAACCTTAACTGTAATGGTTGTCATTTCACTCTCTTCTTCATGAGCCAACCAGCTCTCTGGCTTTCCTCTATCATCCTCTCTAGTTTATTAAACTGTTCTCTGATCTCAGCTATCTCTTTCCAATATTCTGCATCAGTCAACTGCTACCTTATGCCATTTTCCTTGGCATCTGCTTTCTCCTTTCTTCTAATGTGGTCTCTCTTAGAACCTTTGCTATCTCTGGTATGACTATCAGTAGTCATCCTTTTATCCATGAGTTCTTCACTTAAAAACTACACTAAGCCTCTGCAACAACAAGCTCTCCTGCTACCACTTACCTCACCAATCCTTTCCTCTAGATCTGGGATTTTGGCAAGTACTAGTCCCCTATCTGTTGAACCCTTCTAAGCACTCTCTTCTGCTCTCTCTAGGCTTCACTCTGCAACTTTTCAAGAACACATCTGTTCTTCTTTCATCCAACCTCTGTTGGGAATTCTCTAGGTTCCGCCACACTTTCTTCTTCACTTTAGAATCCTCTATTGGACCCTTTCATCACAGCTCTCAAAACCGTGATCTGCTTTGCCAAGATTTCTTCAATTGCCTGCAATCTAAATTCTGCAAAAAATTCTTCAAACTAGAGTTAAACACCACTCATCAACTCACTTTCTCTTGAGAACGATGTATGTCCCAACCATGGAAACGATGTAATGCCAAGTGTTAGATTAGCGACGATTTTGGTGTCACGTCCGGCAGATGTTTCCATCGCTGGTGTGGCCCAATGGTCACAACAATGATATTCCAAGTGTCGGAATAGAGACGACTATGGTGTCACTTATGACTGTTGTTTCCATCGCTGATATGGCCCAATGATGCCCAGGCTACCACACTCAAACCCCACATTCACACTCTCTTGTGCATATAAGCTGCAATTATGTGTTTACCCAAATAGTTTTTACTCTGGGCAATCTACAAATAATTGCGGAAGCTCCTTTAAAAATCCTTCACTATGATTCATAAAGTCATACAATCAATTACATAAACAGACGCTCTCTTTCAGTTATAACTTTATGGTTATCAACCATACACAGGGTTATATGACAATCTTCATATGTAAATAAACCCAAAATTCTCTTTGGTTTAAAACCCATCACTTCCATACCCATTGGTTGGTTCACAAGCGAAGTCATTTTTCAAAGGTCTCACAGAAAAAATTTAAACAATTATCGGGTTTATTTCTCTTTACGCAGACTTTATGATTAAACTCCGATACGATAACTTATGACCATAGTCTATAACATATATCGGGTCCCACTCTCTAATTCTTAATCTCTGGAACTCAAAATGTTCAACCACATCTTACGATATATCGGGTCCACAATGTTTTAAACTTTGGTTTATATTTCAAATGTCAACATCAAAATTGATCTGGGCCCACGACAACTTACCTCATTAACTTTCTTACATCACACAATGTGACCACCGTAGATTTTCCAGCGCTGGCCATCGGACAGCTATAGCATTTTTTTAAGCCCTATGATTTAATCCTCCAAATTCATGCGAGATTTGTGGTTTTACAATACCACTTCCACCTTACATGTCGCTCCTTGGAGTGTATCACGTAAATTTACACAAAACAACTTACCTCTTAAAAACTACGCGAATACCACCTGTGGGTTTAAATCCAACTCATGGTTCCATTGCACTTTCACCAAGGTTCTTTTGCAAGGTTCCATCGAAATCACCTTTGTTATTATGAACAAATCCTTCATTATATCATTATAGATTCCAACGCTTCACTCTTTCCGTTCTTCTGTCCACAATTCTGGCACTTCCTCATCGCTACACTTATTTCCATCGAATATGCTTCCATGATACAACCAATCACTGCGTCTATTTCTGCTTTCATTGAACGCACAGTTTGAACAGGTCAGGGTTCTGTCTCCAACCCACACAGACATTCATTCCGCACAATTTACCTTCGTATATGTAATTGGATACAATCTTTGTGGTTTGATCCATAATACAACCCCGAATGAATCTTCAGACCATTCTGCGTTCAATTACTCCATTATCAATCATAACCAAGGTCGAGATACTCAAAGGTTATATTATAGTTCCACTTTCTTCAATAGGATCAATCCTTTCAGTGATCGATCTTTCTCGGATGCCATGTATGTAAACTCATATAAAATTCTCTATTTCGACCAGAGACACCAATTCAACCATTAACACAGAGTTTACACATACATAATTCAATAAATTGACACATACGTGACTCAACATCAATCCCTTCGTATATAAATATGAAATCAATTACAAAGGCCTTCTCGCTCCTGGCCAGATATTCAGATCAATGGCCCTTTTTACAATTGCCCGGAGGCTTGAAAAACAAACTCTATTTGTCCGAACCCTATCTAACTCTGTCTCTACCTGATCCCCCCAGATCTGATCCCTGATGCTTACATTTATACAAATTAATAATGAATCAGTTCATCTTCCTTAACAGCTCAACAATGACTCTTGGAATTCTCCAAAGTCCTAAAGTTAGACTCAATTCCTAAAATAACTGAACTGACTCTTCATCTTCCTAACTTAATCAAATTCCTTCATTTTCTCTAGTGGTTAGAGAACATTGACAATTCCTCACCATTTTATTCAAAATACTAATAATTACATGAGAATTTAAAAACATAAGACCCCCCTATGTATTATAAAAATACAAAGTATTTCTTGAGCCTAATTCCCCTACATCAGACTCCCAAGGTTCAAATTTTTCATGATCTCCTGATCATGTGCCTTCAGTCCTTGTTTTCCTTGGTCCCATACTCTGTTTTTCTACTGTCCAACCACTGCATCATCCTTCAACTACACTTCTCTAGGTTTCCATATCTTGTTCTGCAATTTACCACTAGCTGTACTTTCACATTCTCTTCTTGTCCTTCCTTTGCTAAACTTCTTCTGCTTTCTTTCTGTTGTCTGCTACTTCTGAGACACCTTCATCATCAGTCTTCTGATGTTTTCAATTTCTCTGTCCAGCCTCTCCTTTGACTGGAATTTACCTTTCCCAATGCTGCTGCTTTCACTTTCTACTGTTGTAGCTGCCTTTGTTTTTGTTGTTGTTATTTCCCTCAAGAGTGTTGTTGCTGTATCTTCAGCTTCCACCATAGATGTTGCTTCAGCTGCTGCTCTTGCTAATGTTGCCTCTTTTGCCAGAAATGTTGCTGCCTCTATGGCTACCTCCCAAACTTCCTGAATATCTCTTAATACATATCCCTTTGCAACATTATTTTTCTCATCACCTACAAATTTACTTTTAAAAAACAAATCATCATTTAATTTTCCACCTGCAGTAACATACTCATTTATTTTTCTTTGTAAACTAGTAAGCATAATTAAATTCTGCAAACTATTATCTGCTCCTCTTTCTTTCATAGCTTCAGGCATCTTTACTTCAGTGTCTGCAATCTCCTGTTTAAATGTTTTCAGCAAACATTTCAGCCATCTCTTCTGTACTTGTTTCACATCCTCAATATGCTGCAATTTAAATTCAACATCTTCTTCTTATTCCTTGATAATCTTCTATAATTGTCCATCATCATCTTGATTGATTCTGGCAATCAAATCAAGTTATTCAACCACTGTATCCTCATCCTCTATCATAGTAGAATTATGATTCTTCATCACTGTGTCAGTTTTAAAAGTCTGTCCTCCATTCTTCTCTTGGTTATTCATACAAGCCAACTCCTCCTTGTCACCAATAGTAACAAGTTCTTGCATAACTGTTTCACCTTCCTTCAAGAAAATCCCAAGAGATGGACTGTCTCCTGAAATACCTGTAAGCACAATCAAATTTTCAGTTTCAAAATCACAAGACCCAATGGCGTCAATTGATGATCCAATCACTGATTCTTCTCTTTGCAGTTCAAAGGCTTCTTCAGGACTCTGAAAATCTTCATTATCTTTCTCCTCAGCTTCTAGAGCTATCTCCACTGTTCCAATCACCATGTTAAACTGATGACCCTTCACTATGTTTTCAGCTAACATAGTTTCCTTCTTATTGACCTTCCTGACAATTTCAATTTGTTGTTCTTCTTTGCCTGCATAATTAACACATGAAATTTTAGCACTAAAATTACAAGGTCTAAATACCTCTGAAAACACATCAGTATGTTGCTCTGAGTTTCCTCCCACTTCCTTTCTCAGCACATCAATATGTTGATTTGCATCCTCCATTGGATTGTCAGCTAGCCTCTCCTTCTTTCCATCATTTGCTTCATGAACACTATTCATGAAGACCTTCCTGCCCTGCTTCCTCAGCAAATTATCCTGTGAATAGGTCCTCTGTTTCTCCAATTATCTTCTTTGAAAATCCAAGCTTCTATACAATTCAAAAACTTCAATTGGAGTATATTTTGGGAACCTCACACAACCTTTTATACCTTCACTTGTTCTTGACCAATCATCAAATGGTTCTTCATCTCTTGCCTCAATATTCTCATTAGACTCCTTTGTCTTCAACTCCTCCTGAGATCTTGTTATCTCAGCATTGATCTGAACAGATTTCAGATTCAATTTCTCCTCCTCAACAAACTTTAAATGCAACAAACACCACATGATATGCCTGCAAACATATAACTCTTTGTTTTAAACACAAACTTTCGGTCTTGAAAACAACTCTCAACACTTCACACAGACATGTCACATACAGAATCTTTAAATTCATCCTTGGCCTAAAAATTTCTAGTTCTCCTTTCATGACCACTGTAATCCTACATTATTAAATTCAAAAATTCAAGGCTTTACATCATCCAGTTGATCTGGACTTATCCAATAACTCAGGAAATCATCAATAATTTCCTCTTCAGCAAGACAAGCTTCTTGTTTCCTTAAGTCTTCAATATGGTTCATAAGATCCTTCATAGATGTTTATTCTTCACCTGTAATCTGTTTTTCTTCACAAACAGAAACTTCTCTTCTCAACTCAGCTGCTCTGAGTTCCTCTTTCAATATGGCAATCTCCTTTTGCCTCAACCTTAACTGTAATGGTTGCCATTTCACTCTCTTATTCATGAGCCAACCAACTCTCTGGCTTTCCTATATCATCCTCTCTAGTTTATTAAACTATTATTTGATATCATCTATCTCTTTCCAATATTCTGTATCAGTCAACTGCTGCCTTATGCCATTTGCCTTGGCATTTGCTTTCTCCTTTCTTCTGATGTGGTCTCTCTCAGAACCTTTGCTATCTCTTCTATGACTATCAGTAGTCATCCGTTTATCCATGAATTCTTCACTCACAAGCTGCCCTAAGCCTCTGCAACAGCAAGCTCTCCTGCTACCACTTACCTCACCAATCCTTTCCTCCAGATCTTGGCTTTTGGCAAGTATTGGTCCCCTATCTGCTGGAACCTTCTGAACACTCTCTTCTGCTCTCTCTAGGCTTCAGTCTACAACTTTTCAAGAACACATCTGTTCTTCATTCATCCAACCTCTGTTGGGAATTCTCCAGGTTCTGCCACACTTTCTTCTTCACTTTAGAATCCTTTGTTGGACCCTTTCATCACTGCTCTCAAAGCTGTGATCTACTTTGTTGAGATTTCTTCAATTGCCTGCAATCTAAATTCTACCAAAAATTCTTCAAACCAGAGTTAAACACTTCTCATCAACTCACCTTCTCTTGAGAACGATGTATGGCCCAACCATGGCAACGATGTAGTGCCAAGTGTTAGATTAGCGACGATTGTGGTCACGTCCGACGGATGTTTCCATCGCTGGTGTGGCCCAATGGTCGCAACAATGTTATTCCAAGTGTCAGGATAGCGAAGACTATGGTGTCACTTCCGACTGTTGTTTCCATCGCTGATATGGCCCAATTTTTCCCGGGCTACCACACTCATACCCCACATTCACACTCTCTTGTGCATATAAGCTGCAATTCTGTGTTTACCCAAATAATTTTTACTTTGGGCAATCTACAAATAATTGTGGAAGCTCCTTTAAAAATCCTTCACTATGATTCATAAATTCATACAATCAATTACATAAATGGACACTCTTTTCCAATTATAACTTTATGGTTATCAAACCATACATAGGGTTATATGACAATCTTCATATGTAAATAAACCAAAATTTCGCTTTGGTTTAAAACCCATCACTTCCATACCCAATGGTTGGTTCATAAGTGAAGTCCTTTTTCAAAGGTCTCATAGAAACAATTTAAACAATTATTGGGTTTATTTCTCTTTACGCAAAATTTATGATTAAACTCCGATACGATAACTTACGACCATATTCTATAACATATATCGGGTCCCACACTCTAATTTTTAATCTCTGGAACTCAAAAGGTTCAACCACATCTTACAATATATCAGGTCCACAATGTTTTAAACTTTGGTTTATATTTCAAATGTCAACATCAAACTTGATCTGGGCCCACGGCGACTTACCTCGTTAACTTTCTTACATCGCACAATGTGACCACCGTAGATTTTCCAGCGCTGGCCATCGGATGGATATCACGTTTTTTTAAGCCTTGTGATTTAATCCTCCAAATTCATGCAAGATTTGTGGTTTTACAATACCACCTCCACCTTACGTGTTGCTCCTTGGAGTGTATCGCGTAAATTTTCACAAAATAGCTTACCTCTTAAAAACTACGTGAATACCACCTATGGGTTTAAATCTGCCTCATGTTTATGTTGCACTTTCACCAAGGTTCTTTCGCAAGTTTCCATCGAAATCGCCTTTGTTATTCTGAACGAATCCTTCATTATATCATTACAGATTCCGGCGCT
Source organism: Pinus albicaulis (assembly GCA_034641835.2). NCBI lineage: Eukaryota > Viridiplantae > Streptophyta > Pinopsida > Pinales > Pinaceae > Pinus > Pinus albicaulis. The sequence goes on from CM076571.1 coordinate 514,103,325, forward strand.
TCACTCTTTTCGTTCTTCTGTCCACGATTCCAGCACTTCCTCATCGCTACACTTATTTCCATCGAATGTGCTTCCATGATACAACCAATCACTGCGTCTATTTCTACTTTCATTAAATGCATAGTTTGAACAGGCCAGGGTTCTGTCTCCAACCCACGCAGACATTCATTCCGCACAATTTATCTTCGTATGTGTAATTGGATCCAACCTCTGTGGTTCGATCCACAATACAACCCTGAATGAATCTTCAGACCATTCTGCGTTCAATTACTCCATTATCAATCTTAACCAAGGTTGACATACTCAAAGGTTATATTACAGTTCCACTTTCTTCAATAGGATCGATCCTTTCAGTGATTGATATTTCTTGGATGCCATGTATGTAAACTCATATTAAATTCTCTATTTTGACCATAGACACCAATTCAACCATTAACACAGAGTTTACACATACATAATTCAATAAATTGACACATACGTGACTCAACATCAACCCCTTCGTATATAAATATAAAATAAATTACAAAGGCCTTCTCGCTCCTGGCCATATATTCAGATCAATGGACCTTTTTACAATTTCCCGGAGGATTGACAAACAAATTATGTTTGTTTGAACCCTATCTAACTCTGTCTCTACCTGATCCCCCCAGATATGATCCCTGATGCTTACATTTATAAAAATTAATAATGAATCAGTTCAGCTTCCTTAACAGCTCAAAAAAGACTCTTAGAATTCTCCAAAGTCCTAAAGTTAGACTCAATTCCTAAAATAACTGAAACTGACTCTTCACCTTCCTAACTTAATCAACTTCCTTCATGTTCTCTAGTGGTTAGAGATCATTGACAATTCCTCACCATTTTATTCAAAATAGTAATAATTACATGAGAATTTAAAAACATAAGACCCCCCTATGTCTTATAAAAATACAAAGTATTTCTTGAGCCTAATGCCCCTGCATCACCCAACCATCGCAACAATGTTATTCCATTTGTCGGAATAGCGATGACTTTCATGGCACTTCCAATGGTTGTTTTCGTCACTGGAAAACTAATAGAATCAGACGTGTGACGACAGGTCGTCGGTATTGCGACACATTCTTGGAAGGCATCGATGTTGTAATATCGACGTCTCCACATGATGTCATAATAGTGACAATAAACAATGTGATTGAAAGATTGACTAAATGAAGACATGTCTCATGTCTAGTGTTGCTCTACCAAAAGTTATTAGAAGTGTCGCATATGTGACGTTACAGGAATAAACTTTTTTCCCAACCTTAAAGTGTCGCTCTTGGGACGCCTATGTGTCGCAATAGATACATTTTGGCCGTCGGAAATTGGGCCAAATATTCTAGTGAAGAAATAAGACATGGGATCTGGTGGAACTTCCTAAGGACATGAAGGTTATCGATTGAAAGTGGGTTTAAAAATTGAAGAAAGGAGTTTATGATATTGTTCCGAAGTACAAAGCAAGACTTTTTGCAAAAGGATATTCTCAAAAAGAAGGTATTGATTTCCATGAGATTTTTTCCCCAGTTGTTAAGCTTTATTGAATTAGAGTTGTGTTAGCATTAGTTGCATTATTTGATCTAGAGTTAGAGAAAATAGATGTTAAAACAACATTCTTACATGGAGATTTGAACGAGGATATATATATATAACAACCAGATGGGTTTGTTCAAAATTGCAACAAGAGGTTTGTTTGCAAACTCAAAAAGTCATTGTATGACCTGAAGCAATGTCCCAGACAATGGTACAAGAAATCTAATTCCTTCATGATGAGCCTCAATTTTACCAGAAGTGTGTATGAACACTGTGTTTACTTTCAAATGTTAGAAAATGACATATTCATTATTGTGGTGTTATATGTTGACGATATGCTTGTAGCAAGAAAAAGCATGGTTGAGATAACACGTTAAAGGCTCAATTGGCTAGGAATTTTGAAATGAAGGACCTTGGAGCAACAAAACAAATATTGGGCATGGAGATACACAGAGACAAGAAAAACGATAAGTTGTGGTTATCACAACAGAAGTATGTGGATAAAATACTTTGGAGATTTGGTATGAATAATGTGAAACATGTTCAAATACCTTTACCTTCTCATTTCAAGCTTTCTTCAGGTTTGTGTCTTAGTAATGATGAAGAAAAGGAGTATATGTCTCGTGTACCATATGCTAATGCAATATGATGCTTAATTTAATGGTTATTACAATGCCATATATTTCACATGCAATTGGTGTTGTTAGTAGATACCTGAAAAGTCTAGGTAAAGAGCAATGGGCAGTAGTGAAATGGATGCTTTGGTATCTTAAGGGCACAAGTAATTATTATATCACCTACAATGGTAGTAGTGATTCATTTTGTGGTTATGTTGATTCATATTTTGCAGGTGACTTGGACAAGAAAAGATCTGGTTCTGGATATGCTTTTATGCTTGTAAGTGGAGTTTTTAGTTGGATGCTAAAGCTTCATAGAATATTTGATTTATTCACTACTTAGGTAGAATACATAGTTGTCTCACATGCTTGGAAAGAGGAAATTTAGTTAAAATGTTTGCTAGATGAGTTTGGAAGGATGCAGAACAAGGTGAAAGAATTTTGTGATAGTCAAAGTGCTATTCATTTGGTAAGGAATCCAGCTTATCATAGTAAGACAAAACATATACCTGTTAAATACCATTTTGTAATACATGTTATAATTTGATGAAAGTGGAATGTGGAAAAAGTCCATACAAAGCGAAATTGTGCAAACATCAAAACTAGTTTGGTGAGAGAAGCTAAAATGGTTCCTAACTTCTTTTGGCTTACAAGGAAGGTGATGAATAATTTGGGCATGATATATCAGGTAAATTTTTGTCAAGGTGGAGAATGTTATAAGTAGCCAACTATTTCCCTATATTCTTGGGACAATAGCTAAGATTCCTTCCTTTTTCTTGGTTTGTTTTTCTTATCTAATTTTTTTGGAAAAGACATATAAAATAAACTTTTTTGTTTTATGTAAAAAGTTTCTTATGTAACTTCTTTAAAAGTTTTGGACGGATTTACAAAAAATGGGAGAGGTTTTTATTCATACACGTAAGCCTATAGAGGCAATATGAAAAAAAAATGAATAAAGAGTAGGTTGAATGGGTGGATAATGTAGGTTGTTATTCATACACATAAGCCTATAGAGACAATATGACAAAAAAAAATGAATAAAGAGTGGGTTGAATGGGTAGATAATGTATGTCTCTGATCTGAGTTTATTGTTGTAAATATCTCTTGAATAATTAAAATATTGATTATGATTTCCCCGTTAATGTTTCCTTTCACAAGGAGAGTTTTACCACTTAAAATGTTGTGTCAATCATTGTGTTTGATTACTCTGTTATCTTATTTATTTTCCATTATTTTCTACAATTTCAATTTATTTACATGTTATGTTTTCGCATTCGCTACTCAACTCAACAAATACCATCATTACAGAGAAGTAATAACTGAAAGGGGGAATAGGAATATTTCAACCAGGCATAACTGCACTTTGAAGAATGGTGTCTACATTCTACAACCCGTTGGCTCTTGGTTTTGTCCCTACAGTTACTACCCACTCTGAAGCACTTCAAAAAAATGTGTGTCAACATCAACACATTCATTATCTTTTGGTTCACATTTTTTTCCTATCAACATCAATGCATTTGTTATCTCTTGGTGCACCCTCTCTTGTGAAGAAGGTGAGAGGCATGGAGTTTTGTTGTTGCTTTGCTACTCATCTTGTTTGTTAAACTCTTTTTCTAACCTTTTAATCTTTTTACATTTTATCATTATTTTTCTTGGTTATATAAATAGTTTTATTATAATTTAAAAATATTATTAAATCTAAAGTTGATTTTTATTTTAATTTATTTAATTAATTTTTTTTTTTTTTTTAATAATTTTAATTAAAAAATTTATTATTTTATTATTATTATTATTATTGGTTTATTAAGTGGTTCTAATTCATGTTTATCAGAAATTACATCATACTTCACTTGTGGCTTAAGAAACTTGACCGAGTGGCATTTAAGTCCTCAAAATCATTAGAGCTGGGCCACACCAACCCTTAACATGACTACATAAACCATTAAACTTCACATCACATTATAAAGTGACTTAACAATACACCTATCACCATCTATTTTGAATAGTTTTATTTAATTTAAAAACATTATTAAATCTAATTAAAAGTTTTCTTTGATTTTACTTATTTTATATTTTTTTAAATTACATTTATATTTATTTTAACAATTTTAATTAAGAAAACTTATTATTATTTTGACGTGTATTTGAAATATTTTCAAGATAAATTATTAATATATTAAAATATTCTTAAAATAAATAATTAATATATTAAATTTTATATTCAGACCGTGATCCACGTTTTTATGTCATCATAGATATGGGTTCTGTCATCGGATATCAGGCCTCTGTCATCGCATATCAGGCCTCGGCACTAGACAAAATTATAGATTCCTATGCCCTAAGGTAAACAAATAATCATCCGCCAGCACGGGTCCCGGAAATCCACTTTCACAATTCTATTTGCTGGTTAGTACTGTCATCTGTTCTATTTTTCTTCTTTGGCTCCTTCCCAACAACGTACATTCCGACGCAATTATTGTCATTACAATAATTGCGTCATTTCATTGTGACGACGCTGCTTGCTGCGCCCTGCTTCTCCATCGTCATCTGTTTCCCATTATAATTGCACTTGAGACTTACTGTGTAATTATCCAATTTCGCTCCTCAACCATGTCTGAGGAAGAGCTTAATGCAGCGGGTTCTTGTGTTGGGAATCTGAGTTTCAATGGACCAGAGCCACGGTAATGACAGCATCGCAGAAATGCGCTTTCGGTTTTTTATTACAATCTATTTGTTTCATGATTCTTTGAAACTCTGTTTTTCTCACTAATTGTGGCCAACGAACTTTAAATGCAGATTGGAGGGCAAGGCAGCAATAATAACGGGTGGAGCAGCGGGAATAGGAGAAGCCATCGTTCGGCTCTTCACAAAGCATGGAGCCAGAGTCATAATCGCAGACATTGCAGACGAAGCCGGCAAAAATCTCGCCGAATCCCTTTCCCCTCCGGTCATTTACATGCATTGCGATGTGAGCAAAGAAGAAGACATCAGCGCTGCGGTGGATTTGGCTATGGACAAACACGGGCAGCTTGATATCATGTTTAACAATGCAGGAATAGTCGCTGCATGTAAAAGCGCAGCGGAGTATGAGATGGGAGAATTCGATCGAGTGATGAAAGTAAACGTGAGAGGAGTGATGGTGGGCATTAAGCACGCAGCTCGCGTGATGATACCGCGGAAGAAGGGCTGCATAATCTCTACTGCTAGCATTGCGGGTATTTTAGGAGGAGTTGCCCCATATTCATACACGGCCTCGAAGCATGCAATCATAGGGCTGACTAAGAACGGCGCTGCTGAGCTTGGGAAATACGGGATCCGAGTTAACGCTGTCTCTCCATTTGGCGTGGCCACGGTCCTTACAGTTAATTACATGAAACAAGGCAATGCTTCTGCTGTTTCAGAAGAGGATAAGGCCGCCGTGGAGGCATTTGCTAATACTCTTGCCAATTTAGAGGGAACGACTCTTAAAGCGGAGGATATTGCGGAGGCGGGGCTATACTTGGCGAGCGATGATGCTAAATATGTTAGCGGGCATAATCTTGTCGTGGATGGCGGAATTACTGTTGTTAATCATTCTGATCGGAGGCTCTAAATATGTTAGCGGGCATAATCTTGTCGTGGATGGCGGAATCACTGTTTTATAATTATGCATAGTTGTTTGTAATGGGCCACATATCTGTATCTGGAGATTTGTAGAGAGCACACCGTAATGGACCATGGAAATGTCTCGTTACCACTTGTAGGGACCTTATTCTCCAAAAGACACCATAAAAATAATTGTTGTGCTTTTGCTTGGATTTTTAATTTCCATTTGAGCTTCTACCTCCAAATATGTTCCTCCTGTTCTTTTCCTGCATACACATAAATATATCTTTCTTTTACGGAGTATCTCCCACTCCTTGAATTGCTCCATATAAGTTCATACTCCTGTCCACTATCGGACATGCGAATGTTTTTAGAGCATTAGTGTAATTCATCCACAACTGATGCCACTCTATAGATAGATCTAAAGCATGTGCTGATAGCCAACGCTGACCCCAAATGGAAGTATTTTATGGATTTGCTATTTGGTTTAGTTTAAAGTTCTCCAGTTTTATCTGCCAAAGAAATTTAACCGGTGGAAGGATATGCAGGTGTGAGATTTTGAGACATAAAAATTTGGATTTGCAAAATAATGAATAAACTTGCAAGAGAACGAAATAATGAGCGAGAATGAAGAAAATAATGAAATTAATTTATCAATATTAGTTTTAGAATCAATATATAAAAGTAACTGAGTTGATTTTAGTTGTACATGCAATAACTATGAATAGTTAAAGCTAACTGAAACTAAGTGTGCTTTATATTCTGTTAATGTGCACATGCACCATATGCAAGCACTAGAGTTAACTACGTAAGCCAAGTGCACATGGCATGTAAGCACTGTAATTAACTAGCTAAAAATAAGTGTGCATCTAATGCAATATCTAGAGTTGAACTAAAATTAATTAAAACTGACTATATGCATATAAAGCTGTCAAGTTAACTGGTTAAAAACAAGTGCACATTACATGCAATCTCTAGAATTAAACTAAAGCTAATCTAAGTGCATATATACCAACAACCCTATAGACTGTGCATATATACCAACAACCCTATAGACTGACTGACCATGGGTCTAGATCAATTCAAACCCAATCACCTGATCCCACTCTCCATGCCAAACCGAATCGATTATATTAAATGAATGAGTAAACATCTCCCTTTATACGTATCTCGATGTGGTGTAGTAATGGTGGTGCCTCCACCTTAGATGTTGTTCGCTTGAATACGAGCTCGGATGCTACTGGCTATGGGTTTCAATCTCTTTAGCTGCTTTTGCCCCACAACCTCAGCATATCGTTGGATGGAAGAAAATCTTATGCAAGCAAGAAAGAGAATCGGGCATCAACCATTGTTTTCACACCCGAACTTGAACTTGGAAACCATCATCCATTTGGAATAGTAGAGATAAGTGAAATAAGCCTAGACGGAAAAAAATTAATATGTTTAAACCAAACAGATAATCGAATAAAAATGTAGGTAATTTACGCTATATAAATTTAATAGTATTTACGTAATTATCCTCATAAAAATTATTAATCAACTTAAATGTGATACGCATGGTATTAACAGGAGAAAGTGGCCTGAATTTCTATCACAATGTGATTTGAGGTCGCTTGTTCCTCTATATTTGTAACCATAACCTTTATTCACCAGGAAGCACGAATAGTATCTAAGAATGTAAACATAGTGTACAACGTATGTTCTTGCCAACAAGTGACTTCATACACGTAATATTTCACTTGGACACAAGGATACAGTATATTGCATATCATTGTTGGCCAAGTGTGTCTAGATGGACCTATCACACTAATGCTCATCAAGTGGATTTATCCACCATTGGCTAATGAGAGGAGGAATAGTCTTGTTGCTTTTTTGGTCAAGATGAAAAACCATTGTTTTTCATTGGTCTTTCACACTTCTAACTAGGTCATTGTATCACTCTAATATTGTTAGAGGTTGTCAACTATTTCTCTATATTCTTGGGACAATAGTTAAGATTGCTTCCTTTTACTTGGTTTTCTTTTCTTAATTTAAGTTTTTTTAGAAAAAACATATAAAATGAACTTTTTTTTATGTAAAAGTTTCTTATGTAAGTGTTTCAATAGTTGTGGATGGATTTAGAAAAAATATGAGAGGTTTTTATTAATACAAGTAAGCCTATAGAAGCAATAAAAAAATAAAAAAAACAAATGGAGAGTGGGTCGAATGATTGGATAATGTATTTGTGCAAGTTGGTTGTTGTAAATCTCCCATGAATAATAAAAATATTGATTATCATTGCCCCATGGATGTTTCCCTCGCAATAAGGGTTTTACAACATAAAACGTTTTGTGAATCTTTGTGTTTGATTATTCTACTATCTTATTTATTTTCCATTATTTTCTCCAATTTCTATTTATTTGCAAGTTATGATTTCACTGTTCAACTCAACAACTGGTATCAGAGATTTTGGAAAAAGTTTGTGTTAATGGTGAAGATGCAGAGTGCTAAGTTTGAAATTGAAAATTTCAAGGAGCGTAATAGCTTTGAGTTATGGAAGGATAAGATGCAGGATATGCTCTTGCAACAAGGAGTCGAAAAGGCATTGTTGGGTATGACCAAGTGCTCAAAATTATGCTAAAAAATGAAAGTTGTCAGAATGTTGTCGAACCTAAATGATCGTTTATATATCGTCATTATGAATCTAACGCAACTTGTTTCGTGAAAAATGGACATCGTATGCTCCCAAAAACGTGTTATGACCACTTTGTCGAGTAGGGAAATTTTTTGAAAAAAAAGTATAGGGACAACCCAATCAAGTCTGGACTGCTGATTGGGCATGTCGATGCAGCAAGTTGACTAGGTTAACAAATTTCCTCCGGCGAATGAGATTGTTCCAAGTGGCACTTCCTAGTTGGTTTGAAATGGGAAATTTTGATTGGTTTTGTGGAGGAAAATCACAGGCTGCCACGCAGCCCAACCAACAACCGCCACGTAGCAATTTGAGGGCCACAAAAATTGGGTTAAGGTCCGAATGAAGTGGGTGGGGGTCAAAACCGTAGCGTCCAAGCATCCAACACAAGTCTTTACCACTTCGCCATTATATTGTTACTTAATATATTATGGATCACTATATACATATGGTTTGAAATTCAAACGTTAGGAATTATTGGCAAAAATAAAGCACTAACAATTTTGCTCGGAAATTGGGCAATTTGGCACTCAAAGCAGATTTGGGGGCAAAATTGTAGGATGGTGCTGGATTTGGAGGAAATTGTGGAGCAGTTAGTGTAAAAACTTGGGGAAGCTATAACTTACTCAGTTTTTGACCAAATTTGAAGCAGAACGTGGTTATACAGGCATATTTGGGCATTCTAGAGCCAATGGAATAGGTTGCAGAGTTTTTTTGAGCATTGTTAACATATGTAATCACACTTTTGAGAATAATATAAGAGGGCTAAGCCATTGGAAGCTGGGCCAAGGAGACGTAGCCCAAGCGGGGTGAAATCATTCATCATGTGTTGTTTTGTTACTGTTTATGGTGATGTTCATGTATGTTAGATGTTTTTGTTCAATGTTTTGTTTATGTTAATTTTCTCAAGAAATTCACATAAAAATAAATAAATAAACTCATTTTTAACTTGCAATTTACCTCATAGTCCTCAAGCACTTTGTTTATATTCTGAATTGGAATTTAGCACAACAAACACTAATTTTCCCATTCAGATCAAGGTGGTATAAAAGCACTCAGATTACTTGTGCAAGGAGGATTTTTTTTTTCAAGTGTTTAAATTCTTATAAGGTTGAAGCTCAAGAGAGGAGAAGGCAAGCTTGTGGGTATAGGTTCTCAAGTTGGAGAAAAAAGGAGAGAACAGTTTCCACAATCCCCACACAATATTCACCTCCAGTTGCAGTAGAAGCTTTGAGTAAGCATGTCTCATGAAGGAGGAAATGATAACATGAGAGAGGATGAGAAGGTTTATAGGAATGATTTCTTTAACATGACAAAGATGGTGAAGGTCATCTATGAAGAGAGGAATACAAGGTTGCAGGGTGAAAGCTCGAAGCCTCTAGTAGGAGGAGGTAATAGAAATGGTGATAAAACACCATCTACTCCACCATCATCCTCACCACCATCTTCACCTTCATTTTCATCCTCTTCCACTACTACAACCCTTACTCATACTCATCAACATACTTCAAAAGGAATTGGTAAGAAACCCTTGTTGAAACTTGATATTAATTTGAGCTGCTTATGTATAATGGTGAAGTGAATGCAGAGAAGCTTGAAAATTGGGTTCGTCAGTTGGAGCTATACTATAGGATTCAAAACCTTCAATATGATGACACAAAGATTCAAATATCTTCCTTGAGACTGGAGGGTGCAATACTAGTATGGTAGGAAGCCAAGACACAAGAAGAGATGAAAAACGATGGTAAGATTTCAATCTCTTGGTCTGATTTTATTGCTACAATTAAAATAAAATTTTACCCTCTAGCTTATATACAGAAAGATATTATGGATTGACAAAATTTTAGACAACTAAAGGGACAAAGTGTTCAAAATTATACTCAAGAGTTTAGGAGAAGGGCACTAGTTTTGGGTGTCAATTTATCTTCTCAAGACACTTTGTTAAAGTATATTGGGGGTTTGCACAACTATCTTAGAAATATTATTCTCATGCTCAATCCCAAAAAATTAGATGAGATTTGTGTTCAAGCCACACATCTAGAATCAATAGGGAAACATAATGTAAATTGGTGAGCCCTGGTATTGCACCAAGAGTGCTGCAACTCCCAGGGGCTTCCCTAATTTACTTTATCAAATCAGGGTTTGTACAAACTTAGAGGTGACAGTGCTATATACACAGTAGATGAATTTTTCTCATGTCATCCTCTTCTGCTTGATGAAATGTTGTTATTTCTTAAACTATGATAAGAACTGGAAATTAAATTGCTGGAAGGAAATGACAAAAAGGAAAATAACTTAAATTGCAGAAAGGAAATGACGGAAATGAAACTAATTTAATTTGTAGAAAGGAAATGATGGAAATGAAACTAATTTAATTTGAAAAAAGGAAATGGCAGAAGGGAAACTAATTTAAATTTCACTTAACTTGGCCAATCGGCTAAACACACCCTGCTCTATATATCATGCTCCTATCTATGCAGCTATTCATGACCTAATTCTAGTTTGAAGAGGTGTTACCTGCAATTTGGAGAAGAAAGGGGTAAAGGTGCTAATGGAGGGCTTAACAACATGAAACAAGGCTTAGGGGAGTGAAAAATGGGTTTAAAAATTAATTAAAACTTTTAATATCGCAAAAATTCTTTCGAGAGGGAGGCTTTTAAAAGTGAGATGGTGGAGTTGTAAGAGGGAGGTGGAAATGCGATATGCAATATGCGATATGCGATAATGCAATATAGCAATATCGCAAAGTTGGAGGAGTAGCGAAAGTGATTTTCGGGAGCGGGAGCGGGAGAGAAATGCGATGTGTGATGGGGATAGTAACTATGAAATGTGATCTGCAATAGGGATGATGTGGTGGAGTGCTATAGTAATGTCGCAATCGGCGGTTGGGAGCGGTAAGTGTTAATGAAGTGGGAGCGAAATATGATATGTGATGGGGATAGAAACTATGAAATGTAATTTGCTATAGGGATGACGTGGCAGAGTGCTATAGTAATGTCGCAATTGGAGGTTGGGAGCTGTAAGTGTTAACGAAGTGGGAGCGAAAAGAAAAGTGCAAAATGCGATAATGCTGAATTTGAGAAATGTGAGATGTGATGGGTGATGTGGCAGAGTGCTATAGTAATATCACAATCGGGGTTTGGAGGTGGAAAGTATTAATGGAAACCAATAGAAAATGTGATTTGCACTTTGCAGAAAGTCTTTAAAGGAAAAATGGAAAAGGTCGGTTTTTAAAGGTTTTCGAATATTCTTGTGATAATTGGTAGAGGCAAGGTAGAAGGGTTATATGAACTATGCTATATGTGATATGCGATATCACAATATCACAAGGTTGGCGGAGAAGTTGTAATGTTGTCACGAGGAAAGTGCGAAGTGCAAAATGCGATACGGTAGCGGGATTTTCGAGGAGCAAGGGCGGAGGTCAAAATTTGATTGTTTTTAAGATTTTTTCATTAAAAATGGTGCGGTGTTCGTGACTAATGAAAGAAAAGGAATAAGGCGGGCTTAATACTTTAAGTGTTTTTAGGGATAAAAGGTGGGTGCAGCAATTAGAATAAGCAGAAAAAGGAGGGAATGGAGGGCCTAACAGAAGTGCTCAGGTTGTGAAGACAGAGATGGAAAATGAAGCAGGAAGGCACCACGGAGCTACTCTAGGGCTTTAACACTAATTCCTGCAATCAAACCTGCTAACTTATCCACAAAGAAATCGACAAATGAGTGAAAATACAAGAAAAAAGGAAGGTCGAAAATGGTAATGCAATTCTACTCTAATCTCAGAAAAAGTGAAAAGAAATTATTTTTTGGGTATGTTGGAAGGTTCACCCTCCTCGATCTCTATTGAAAAAGAAGAGAAGGGAGGTCCTGATCCATAGCTTTTAGAGTTTTCTCCTCTATTCTATTACTCATAAGCAAATGAAACCTGTGGTAGCATGCTGAAAGCAAAAACTAAGCAGCGATGAAACTATCAGAAGCAGAACTAATTGAATGGCAGAAAGAAAAGAACGAGTACAATAGAGAGGGTAAAGCACATGGATTAGACCCTAACCCACACACCTAGCTCTCTAAAAATTAAATCAGTAAAATGAAATCAGTCTGCTCATTTCATGAAAGAATAGTCTCGTACATTTCTCAAAGTTTAATCACTAAGTACAATAATCAAAATCTCAATAGCTTGAAAAAAATTTCCAAATAGAAACGAATCCTTCCTAGCTCTAGCTCTGCTCTCTTTATTCTACAAGGCAGCTACCAACAACTCCCTAGAAAATAGTAATTGAGTCCACTTCGACTCCAAGTAAACCATATATCGAGTGCACTTAGCTTCCTTTGGAATTTGAATTACTGGATGGGATCGCATGAGGATCCTTCGGTTGCCTTTGAGAGTTAAGGAGGGTGAAAAACCCTCCTATAATTTCTCTTTGTTGTCTCCTTCAATTCTTTATGATAAAATCTTCAAAAATAATGCCAATTACTTATGATTTTCTACACTCAAACTCATATTAGGCACTCAGAGTATGTTAGCCTTAATGACCACCTATAATAGCAGCATAAAACCAAATAACAATAAAAACACAATAAAAAGATATTTAAGAAGGAAAAAAGGTGACGTAACAATACATAGTACAATACTCCTCACAAGTACTGAGTACTATCTCCAATAGTTACACACAAACTAGCTCAGATCTGAACAAGTCATACGTTCAAATCTCCTCCACTGTTTGCCTGCCTCTACTACGCAATCCAAGATGAGAATGAATCAAATCCAAGTTTGAATCCCCTTGGCTTGTACTTCGCAATCCTCATTGGCAATCTCAATCAATGTGTGTGCAAATCTCATGCACAGCCATAGTCACAATTGATAGTAGACTCACCCTTTCACCCACCTCTAACACTGGTCTCCACTGAACTGTCCATGCATTGCAGTTAACTGATGTGTTCTTTGGTTGATTTATGAGTTAATAATTAGTGAATTAATTAATAATTAATTCACACCACTCATCACTAGTGTATTTTTCAGTTAGACTAAATACAACTAGTTCAACTAAGTTAAACCGAACACAACTCCACCAACTGTCTCATCAATTCCACCAAACTCTGCCACATGAGTTCTAACTGAAGTCAACCATGCAATAGCTCAACTAACCCATAGGAAAAGCGTATTTCCTTCTGTCAGCTGCATGTGCCACGTCCAAGCATCAAACTGAAGTGCTCCAAGAGGATAAGATAATGTTTATAGTCTAAATATTATTAAGGGTTAATAATATTTGACTGTTCTATTTTTAGCCCGGCAGTCTAAAAATAGATTCCGCCCAATGTCTAAAAATAGAGGTCCATCTATTTTTACCAACTCGACCAATCTTCCATAAATAGCATCCTGCAACTCATAGACGATGATCCATATGTCTAAAAATAAACATAGTCTAAAAATAGACTTTTCGACAAAAATCACATGGGTGGTCCCCACCTAGTTTAGGTGATCACTTTCCAACTAGGATCAGGAAATATGTTTCAGGAGGCCTCCTTCACTGTTTCTTGTTGCCATTTTCAACACTCCCTCTCAACAAGAAAGGACTGTCATTGCATGCGACATGCAACTCCATGCATTCGCCCTGCAACCTTCACAAGCCATGCAACTCCATGCATCTGCTCTGCAACTCCTCTGAAACTGAATAGGCTCCAAACAACTCAATCAATATGATGCATCTATCATCAAAGTCTTTGACTTCTGCTGGAACCAACTGCACATGTCATCAGGAACCACTGTGCTGTTGAACTCTTGCACCCATGCACTCTGCACTTGCTATCAACTCTGATTCGCGCTCCAGTATCCGACATTGTCACTTTGATCTACTTGCATCAATCCAACTGATGATGCTATTGCTGCGCTGTGGGCACCTCGTAGCCAGGTTCAATTCATGAGATCCACACCATCTCATGAATCTTGCCTAGAAATCTCCTCTTGGGATTAATCATGCATGTCGCCCCACCTCTCACCCGGTGGTATAGCTGCATGCACTCCCTCTGCCCATCTGGCACGAAATTTCTCTGCATGAGTGGTTTCTTCCACTCCATGATCCTCTTCTTGTGGCTGCTCCACATCCCGAGGTTCACTGTTACCTGCATGCAAAACTTGCTCCCTCTCAAGCATCAATTGCATGTCTTCCTTGCACTTCCCAACAGTAGGAAGCTCCGTAGACATCCAATCTACTTCAATTCTGTAGAGATTCTTTGATCGAATCCCAACCTTCTTGACTTGTCCTGTTGCCTTGTGCCGAAGGAAAACTTTTCCTTCACTGAAGACAACCTCATACCCTTTATCCTCTAACATTGCGACTGAGATCAAATTATTCTTTAAACCTGGAACATGTAATACATCTTGTAAAAGAATGAGTTTACCTAACTCCCTTTGAAAGGTTATGGTACCAATGTCGGTCGCATTGTATCGTCCATTGTTGCCCAACTCAACATGCAATTGCAGATCTTTCTCCACCAAGTCGCTGAAAATATTTGAATCTCTCGTCATGTGAAAGGAAGCGCCACTATCAAAATACCACCTCGATCCCAATGCACTAGACACCATGCATGCGATCAATGAGAAGTCCATCTCAAATTGCGAGGCAAGAGCCTCACTAGCTGCAGCTCCAGCAGCCTGCTTGTTCTTCTTCTCAGGACACCTGCGACAGAATGTCCATGATCGCACATGGAAATACAGTGCTTTGGACATGTCACGCTTCTTTTACCATCCACACCCGGATTGGAGAAGCATTCTTCTCGTTCTTCTCTTCCTTTTTGCTTAAGTACCAAAGCAAGACCTTCTTCATCGCATGCCTTGATGAAGATCCATCCTTGGTACTCCGCCTTATCTCCTCTTGCACAAGATCCGACCAAAGTCGCTCCCATCCTGGCAATTTCTCCCGACCATTGACAGAGTCCTGATAGGAGTGCCAACTCTTCGGAAGCCCAAGGAGAGCCAAGCTTACCAATTCCTCATCATCCACACTAACTCCTACACTCCCAAGCTCATCCCTGTAGTGGACAAACTTTGTCAAGTATACTGGAATAGTGTCATTCTTCTCCATCTTTATTTTCCTGAGTTTATCCTTGAGCGCCAACTTCCTCTGGTCACACTTGCTTTGGAATAAATCTGTCAACGCTTTCCACATCATGTATGGAGAAGCTTTTCCATGCAGGCTGGATACAATGTGATCCTTCACGCCCTCCAACAGAATCCTTTGACACCTTGCTGTCTTCTTTTTCCAAGCCTCAACCAAGGTTGCATCGCTAGGCTTTGGAACTTCAGAATCTATGAACTCCTTCAGCCCATTGTCATCGAGCACTGCCTCCATCCTATCTCTCCATGCAATATAATTCAAGCTTCCTTCAAGAGCATACTCCAATCGCAATCCTTGATAAGACATTTTGACTTCAACACCAAAAAAACTACTGCAAATTCGAATTCCAAATTCTGCTGCAAATTCGAATTCCACCAGCTCAAAACTCAACCGCTTCCGATCTGTGAGAATAAAGTATTTCTAGCACAGAGATCGACTATAGGGGCATTTGCTAGATATATAACCTTCCAAAGAAAGGATGGATCCAGAGGCTACATGTCCTGCTTACAGACTCTGTCTACCAAAATAAATTGTAATCACTGTAATAGATCCGATGATCAATTCTCGCTCCGATACCATGTAGAAATTTGAATAATAGCTTAATTATTCACCGAGATTATCCTGATTACACACTATTTAAGCTTCATGCATAATACATAACCTCTTCTACAATTGATCATCAATTTGCGGAAATAGAAGCAGTCGCATGCGCACATTAAAACATAATCAAGCACACATATAACACAGTATGTAATGGGGAAATCTTACAGCTAAAAACCCCCAAATATCTGTATATTATAATGATAGAGAATATGTAACAATACATAGCACAAAGCTCCTCACAGCTCTCAGCACTATCTCACATGCTACACACAAACTAGCTCAGATATGAACAAGTCACAAGTTCAAATCTCTTCCACCTGTCTGCCTGCCTCTACTACGCAATCCAAGATGAGAATGATGAGATCCAAGTTCGAATCCCACTGGCTTGTACTGCACAATTCTCATTGGCAATCTCAATCAATGTGTGTGCAAATCTCATGCACAGCTATAGTCACAACTGATAGTAGACTCACCCTTTCACCCACCTCTAACACTGGTCTCCACTGAACTGTCCATGCACTTGAGTTAACTGATGTATTCTTTAGTTGATTTATGAGTTTATAATTAGTGAATTAATTAATAATTAATTCACACTACTCATCACTAGTGTATTTATCAGTTAGACTAAATACAACTAGTTCAACTAAGTTAAACCGAACACAACTCCACCAACTATCTCATCAACTCCACCAAACTTTGCCACATGAGTTCTAACTGAAGTCAACCATGCAATAGCTCAAATAACCCTTAGGAAAAGCGTATTTCCTTCTGTCAGCTGCATGTGCCACATCCAAGCATCAAATTGAAGTGCTCCAAGAGGATAAGATAATGTTTATAGTCTAAATATTATTAAGGGTTAATAATATTTGACTGTTCTATTTTTAGCCTGGCAGTCTAAAAATAGATTCCGCCCAATGTCTAAAAATAGAGGTCCATCTATTTTTACCAACTTGATCAATCATCCATAAATAGCATCCTGCAACTCATAGACCATGATCCATATGTCTAAAAATAGACTTTGCGACAAAAATCACTTGTGTGGCCCCCACCTAGTTTTGGTGATCACTTTCCAACTAGGATCAGGAAAGATGTTTTAGGATGCCTCCTTCACTGTTTCTTGTTGCAATCTTCAACAGTGACCATTAACCCATCCAAACATATCTAATGATGGATCTCATCATCACCCCTCTACTAAATGGTTGCTCATGCTCTGAGAAACTAATCCTCCTCCTACATTTTTCAAGGCTTTGAAATCCCCTCGTCTTCCTGAGGAAGAAGTGTGGGGGGGCCCTCATGGGGTTAAAACCCATTAATCTTTTCTACATTCTCCCATTATCTATCTTGTGCATCTGTGTCCCTTTCATCATTCAACCCCAGCAGCAGAGGTGGACTGAGCTTGAGACCAAGCCATTGGATCTTCTTGGCCTTCATGGCCCTCTTGTATAATGGTGCCCTTTCCAAGGCACCCCTCAATATTTCTGGAGTATGGTACTCCCTATTCTTGAGGCTGTGAGGGAGGCGGTTCCATCTCCTCTAGCTAGCCATAATGCACTCGTCTTCTATCTTCCTAGAAACATCATCAAAATATCCTATTAACTATGTTTGATTCTGTTGGTAGATTTCAAATAGTGCAGGGTCTATTTCAATATCTCTATGGTTAAGGATGACTCCTCTTGGGCCAAACAGTTCTAGTCTGATATGTAAGGGTTCTCTACTTCTTCTTCTCATGACCCTCCATATCTCTTTTTCTCTAGTGTCCTCATTCATCATCCAAGATAATAGAGCCATCAACTGCATATCCCCCATTGTATAATTGGGGTCCCAAGTATCTAGTTTTGTCAGCACGATGTTATGCACATAAAACTCTACCATATTTGCTTGATCAAACATGTTAGCTTGTTTGTAGAAATCCATGAATTGCCTACAATCTTGGAAAGGTAGGGTTCCATGGGAGGCTAGAGTTTGAATTTGAAATAGGAGCCATTGCTCCTTGAGTTACACAACATATGAGTCAGCAGGGAATCTGTGTTGAAGGGCTTCTATGCACAAGTCTTCCATGGTGCCTTCTGCTACCTTTATGACTTTTGTCTCCATTTCCATTTCTTCTATTTCTCTTCTGATTCTTCTTCTCCTTCTTTTCTAAGTAGAATTTTTCCTTGTTTGGGTTGCTATAAAAGCTTCCCTTGGTCCCTTGCTACTGTGTCTGATATGTGGTATACTTTGGAAGCTAGCCTGACTGCTGGTGATATTGTTCTGCTTCTGCTGTTGCACGTTGTTCAAATACACAGCCCAAACTCGGTATTGTTGTGTTGCAGGCTCCCTTCGATCTCTTTCCCTCAAAAATTCTCAATTCACTGGTTTGGATGAGACAATATCTCTTTTTATTAGACTGCATAGATAATTTTGGAGTGCTTATGTGACTCAGGCTCAACTCCAGTTTCCTTTAGAGACCATTGTTTCCTTCTCTCAGTTAATTCATGATGGACTGCATGTTTCCTCCTATTGTTCTCCTCATTTCCAATTAATTTAATTTGTTTTTCATGACCATATGGCTTGAACTTATAGTTCTCCCCAATCATACTTCGTGATGGTGGCCAAGCTAACTGGCCACCTTTCTGCCTTCTAAATTCCAAATATTTGCATTTAATTATTTCTGGCTATTATAAATTCATAGCGAGTGGTGAAAGGCTATACTTGAGCTTACCTGTTGTTTTCAAGGTTTTTGAAGGAGCTGGGTTGAGGAGACAAGCTTTTTAGATGTTGTGTTCTTCACTACTTTCATGTTTTCTGAGTGAGAAGCTTGCTCAATGAGTAGCTCTCTGAGTGAGATGCTGATATTTTTTTGTTGTTTCCTCTTTCTATAGATGTTTTGTGGGGTGCTTGAGATGCCATGGGTGGAATTATCGTTGTCCTAGAGTCTGTTATGTAGATTTCCTTCTTGCCTTTCTTTGTAGTCCATGAACAACTTTGTTTTTGAAGGAAATTCTTGATGTTTGTAGCTTTCTTTTGCTACATTGTGCTCAAGAATGGAGGAATATGGTGTATTGAGGTGATGAAAAGAGTTATGGAAATGAATGGAGTGAATGATGGGATGGATGGTAAAATAGAAGGGGAGAGAAGAAGATGGCTGCTTCCCTGTGTTTCCAAAAACCATCAATAACCTGCGAAACAACAAACACAAAAAACACAAAGATGCAGATGTATTTATCTCCTTTTTTTTTTTTTTTTTGCAAGAAATTGGGCTACCTCCATCGATGGTTTCAACCCATGAGCTTGCCTTGAGCGCCTCAGAGAGGTTTTCACCCATGGATCTTTGTTATTTTTTTCTCTCTCTCTTTTGTTTTGTTAGGAGGTGTTGGAAACTATGGATTCTCCCATTACATACACCTCTCTTCTTATTGAATTGACAAGGATGGGAATTCCTTCCTCATCTATGGTTTTGATTTGAACTGCTCCATTGTCAAAAAAATATTCCCCTATGTATGGTCCCAGCGATCTTGTCATCAATTTTCCCTTAAAGTATTTAAACCTTGAATCATACAACAACACCCAATATCCTTCTTGGAAGGCCTTCTCCTTAATGTTCTTGTCATGCCATACCTTCCTTTGCAACTGAACTACCTCTGTGTGAATAATTGCTTGCATTCTGTACTCATCCAATCCATTTAGTTGCAACAACATCTCTTTTTTGGCATTTGATAGACCTAGATTTAATTCAGTTTCCATTCTTAAAGTATTGAATTCAAACTCAACTGAAAGTAGAGCTTTCTTACCATAGACTAGTTCATAGGGAGTGAATCCTATTGTTGTCTTCCAAGTAGTTTTGTAGGCCCAAGTAGCTTCTACCAATCTATCTTCCCAATATTTTATGTTGTTGCTCACAACCTTGTTGAGGATTCTCTCTAAAGCTCTATTAGTTACTTCTACTTGGCCATTCGCCTTAAGGTGATAGGCAGTAGAAGTTCTATGCTTAATCTTGTGCCTCCTCAAAATATTTTCAATGAGGTGAGAAGTGAATTGTGCTCCCTGATCAGTGAATATTTATCTGGGGTACCCAAATTTGTAAAACACATTCTCCCTCAGAAATTATGCTACTTTATCATTGGTTGCTACTTGTTTGGTCAATTTAGTCTATCCTAAATTGCTACATTAATTTGTCAATCCGGGATTCGTAAGTTGACGAAGTGTGGCGCACTATATGTGCAAGATAACCTATCTCTTACTTTTTGTCGTTTTTGGGTTTTTTTTATTTATCTTGGGGGTTTTTATCTTGGTTGGTTTCCTAATGTGAGATGGAAATTCTAAAAGACAAGTATGGATATAAATGTTCCAGGCAATGATGTCCTTTATAATGATTTCCCAAACTTCAAACTTCAAAAGGGTTTTAAAACATGAAATGACAAAATTAATTCTTAAAAGAAAATGAAAATGTGCCACTATACTAATCAAACAAACAATGAACTATTGATCATGAAACTCATTACCCTTGCTACTGTCTAAATACAAAAGAAACTGTACTCAAAGAAATCCAAGAATTGCAAACAAAGTAAAGCTAAAATCAGATTACATCAACTCATATTCTGACCCCTCACCATTAGTCTCGCTATGGCTTTCGGAGGTAATCATAAACAACTTGAGCAATCTGATATCTAATTTGCAGAAAAATAAACTAATATCAAATTACACACTCATACTTAAATCCCTCACCATTAGTCTCGCTATGGCTTTCGGAGGTAACTGATAATGACATGAGCAATTTAATATCTAACTTGCAGAAAAATAAACTAATATCAAACTACACACTCATACTTCAATCCCTCACCATTAGTCGCTCTATGGCTTTCGGAGGTAATTGATAATGACATGAGTAATTTAATATCTAATCTAACTAATAAAGAAAATGTTAAAAAATGAAATAAATAAAACAGTGCTGGAATTAAAAGCTAAGAAAAATAAATCAGCAGAAGGACAAGACTGATTCCATGTCATTAGTCATTGTAAAACTATGTGCAAATGCCCGGGCTACCTACTATAATATGGAACAAAGACACTGATTAGTTAACAGTAGTATAAAGCATGAAAAATTATGGACATAAATAAAACGTTAATACCATAAGAGATGTAATATATACACGTGAATAAATATGGCATAATGAACGTAAGGAAATAAATTATGAAACTATACAGCAATAAACAAAACCTTGGCGTGTGCAGGGGCCCTCTGCACAATCCTCGAGGAACAGCTATCAACCATGAATTATGCTTATGAACAGAGTCTTCTCATGTATTCAAAACGCAGTCATAACAAGGAAATAATGTCACGGCACAGTGGGCTTTCTTTACAGCAAAATTACATTACAAAAGCTAGCTACTATGCATATGAGAACACATTATTTATAACAGAGGATGACATAACTACTTTCTTACAATCTGCACTAATAAAATACACGTGAACAACCACGTCCAGAAATCTAGCATTATGGCTGCCGTGAAGATTAAATCTATGGAGGGTGGGTGTTGGATTCGGCTTATGGAGCAGTTCACAGGTGTTGATATGTCCCCTGGGATCATGGAACGGCCACGCAAGTCTTCACGTGGTGAAAAATGGAGTTCTGTCACCGTAGGAGTCTTATGTTGACCACCGCTTGACTACCTTTGACCACGGCCTTCTTTGGTGAATTCGACTAAGCCAATAGGACTCGGTCCATATCCATGTCATTTCCAACTTGCCCATGTGACTTGATTTGCCTGAAGACACCTGCAATATAGACTTTAACAAAATGGCTGCGGAAAGTTGAAGTGGCTGCGGAAAGTGACAAGATTCTGCAGCTTAATGAGCAAAAATCTAATTAAAACAGCAGACACAAAACATAGTTAAAAACCACTTTAAATTATCTTTTATGATTAATATTCAATGATGTTGATGACTTAGGAGGTCCAGGTAAATGGAAAAAGTCTATAAAGGTATATAGGAAAGATGCAAGTTTGGGACTCAGCATACCCCCACTGTGAAGGTGTTGCATGTCCCTAAGCAACCAAAATTTTGATCATCCTCCTTCAATTCATATACCCTAATACCTATGCCAGTACATCCAGTCATATTCTCCTCTTTCTTGGTGCTGCTAACATCGTGGGCTTCTTCATCAAGCATCTGAATTTGAGATTAATCAGTGCTCTACTTATCTTCTTGCATTTCTTCTTCAATTTCCTATTATTTTTGTGCCACAGTCCCAGATGTAGCATAGTGTTGTCATGAATGATCTTTTCCAATCTTCTTTGCTCCTTTAATGCTTCATTTTCATTTTAAATATGTCTATTTAAAACCTCCAACTCAAAGACTTCTTGTTTCAACGATTGGACTAGAGCTTCTTGTGCTGTGTGAGGCTGAGTGGATGAATTGCTGGGACCCATGGCTGTTCTTTCTAAGGATTCTATGTAATCATACACCTCTTGCGGCTTTGGATCTATCTCGGGTGTCATTTTCCTTGGGCTGTCCCCAAAATGTTGTGGAGGAGAATTGACTTCAAAATCTGGCCGAAAAGGACTCATGTCAACATCTTGAGGACTAGTTTCAACGTTTGGCTGAGAATGAGGTGGACTACAGCCAACTGGAGTTTGTTCAGGTGTTCCTCCTTGCAAATCAATAAAATGGGGTCCTTTTGTTTGTGCTTTCCTCCACTTTCCTTTAAGCCTGGTGCTTCTTCTTACATGCTGTGGACTACTATCTTTTTCCTTCTGTTTTTCTTTTCCTTTCTTTTTGGCCATAGCTGACTATTCTTGAAGGTGAACTAGTCTCTCAGACAATACTTGATGGTCTTCTTCTGAGGAAGGGGTTTGATGCACATCCTCAATGCTTCTTTTCTCTTTTGATTTTGTTGGCTTTTTACCCTCAATCTTTTCCTTCCTCCTTTTAGACAGTCTTTATTCTCTACTAGTTCTTTCAACTGTGTTAGTAGGAGTGCTTTGAGTTTTATCACCTGTTCTCTTTCTTCTACTTCTTTTTGATGTACTTCCTTCAGGGGTTTCTTGGGGTTCTTCAAAGAAATTTCTAATTAAAAACTGCTCCCAGGTGTCCTTTTTCTCTTTTAATTGTTTTTCTATCAATATTTTCACGAGACCATGGTGATACAAATGTGGTTCTACGTCCCCCAGATGCTTTTGGACAGTTACAGACATATTTTTCAAACTGTTTAGTAAAAAGTATGGTAGATTGAGGGTCTGGTTGTCTAGGAAATTCATCAACAGTCGAGTATGATACATGTACATTGATCCAAAACGTCCCTCACAGGTGATAAATTTTTGAATAACCAACAGTAAACTGGCCCACTTTTCTTTTAAAGCATGGACAGGAATTCCATTTTTGAAAATGGTGACATCCATACCTGGGTTACATAGGATCACTCTCTAGGCTTCCTTGCCAATGCTCTTGTTCTTGAACCAGCGTTCACCTTCTTGAGGGAGTTCTATAGCAGCTGCTATGGATGCCTCAATCGCTGTAAATTTGAGGTCCCCAATTTCCACCTCCAGACCGTTGAAAGACCTCACAAAAGCTTTTGTTACCTCCTTATTGTAGCCTTTAAACTTTTGAATAAACCGAATCCATTTTTCCTTTTTCAATATGTCTTTGACTTGCGGGTATCCTTCCATAAATTTGGGTCCCTTTGGTTCTGCCCTCAACAACCGACCCATCCTTCCTTCTGTTCTTTAAAACTAGGGTTTAGCGGAGGTAAGACAGCTGAATTAGCGGAAATGAACAGGGTTTATGAAGGAGACCAGTGACTGTAAGCGGATATCAGAGAATAGGTACACGGAATGAAGCGGAACAGAGAACAAAATGGGGTGAAGGCTTATGTGAACATGGTGGAAATGTAGCCGTGAGGTCAATAGAACAGTAGGGGGAATAAAGTGCATCCGGCAGTATTTAAAATTAGGTGGCTGCAGAGTAGACGCAAGCACGTTTATGAAACAACTGCGGATTTTGTGCAGCTGAGAGAAGCCGTAGTCAAATCAACCACGTTCCATAATTACAGGTGGAGTATCAAAGTATAGCCGAACACGAGTGAAGACCGGAGGCTTGATTATGAGGCCGTTTAAAAAAATGAATGCAAGGATTGTGGGGGAATCGTATAGAGATCGTGGAACAGTTATGGAGTTATCAACACAATCATTGCATTTAATGGAGCTATGGTTTATAACTATGTAAAAATGTGCTTGAATGCCATTTGAAATAAATTTCTACTCATAACTTGGAATTCTTGCCATTTTTCATTAGTCTTCAATCAGTTGCTCCTCGTTGATGCTTTTGAATTCCTCATGTCTTCATAATATGTCCTCATACCTGCATTTGATTTCATGATTGTTGAACTAACATCTGACTGTAAATTTTTGAAAACAGAGTGGTGGTTGCAGAAACTGTTTCTGGCTGCGGAAACTGGTGTCAGCTGCGGAAACTGACACAACAATTATTTGGGTGAATGGAGATGGATAGATGATAACTGACTGAATGAAAACGGTCATGAAAGAAAAATTTTATTGGTGAAATGAAATGAAATAGATGAAATAGAGTGAAATGAAATGAAGTGGAGTGGAATGAAGTGGAATGAAGTGGAATGAAATGGAGTAGGTTGTCATAAAGCTTGTGAAATGAGAGAGAGAGGGAATTTTTTGGAAAATATAGGGTGTCAGGTGTTCCTAATTTTCACCCTACATTTTCTGTATAAGACTGCCAATCAGTGATTGGTTTTCAGGCTTATACAATTTTTTTTTTTTTTTTTTTGAAACTGAAAAGAACAAAGGCTAGGCTAGTGGAGAAGAAGGATTCTTCTTCACCAGCCTTATTGCAGAATTATCTTGAAACATTTTGACAAATTCCTCTTTTGAGAGTGGCTTATGATAGATATTTAATCTCTGGCCATTCATAATAAGAGGAGTTTGAGATTCATCAATGGTCTTGATTCTTACTGCTCCATTGCTAAAGATCTTGTCAATCTCATATGGCCCAAGCCAATGAGTCTGAAATTTTCCTTTAAAATCTTTAAACTTGGAATCAAATAGCAATGCCCAATCTCCTTCTTGAAACTTCTTCTCTTTGATTTATTTGTCATGCCATTTAGCTCTTTGATATTGAACTAGATCAGTTCTTAGAATTGCCTCTTGTCTGATCTCATCTAGCTCATTCAACTGCTCCATTCTATGCTTTTGGGCTTCTGATAGATCCATCCCCAACTGAACTGCCATCTTGAAGGTTTTGACTTGGAACTCAATGGGGAGCAGGACTTCTTTCCCATAAATAAGTTCATAGGGAGAATGTCCTGTTGTATTTCTCCATGTAGTTCTGTAGGCCCACAAGGCTTCAGGAAGCCTTTCTGCCCAATCTCTTCTATGTAGATGAACAGTTTTGGTGATGATACTTTCGAGAAATTTGTTTGTAGACTCCACTTGACCATTTTCTTGCGGATGGTAAGGAGTAGATCTTCTGTGCTTGATTTTGTATTCTTCCATCAACTTCTCCACCAAGTTGGATGTGAATTGGCTTCCCTGATCTGTCACAATTTCTCTTGAAACACCAAAGCGAGTAAAAATATCCTCATAAAGAAAATGAACAACTGAATTTTCAGTAGCAGATACTAATGCTTTGGCTTCTACCCATTTAGTAACATAATCGGTACAAACCAATATATACTTCTTTTGCTTAGATGGTGGATTAATAGGTCCAATGAAATCTAAAGCCCATTTTTCAAAGGGTTCAATGAGTACCTGTGTTTGCAATGGCATTTCATTTGAAAGGGTAGGTTTCCCTACTCTTTGGCGGCTATCACACCTTTTGACATATTGTTTTGCATCTTTGAAGAGAGAAGGCCAATAATATCCCAAGGAAAGGATTTTATAGGCCGTCCTTTTGTCCGCAAAGTGTCCGACGCATGGTTCATCATGACATGCCTTAAGAATATCAGGCATTTCATCTTCCCTGACACATCTTCTGATCACAAGATCTGGCCCTGTTTTAAACAATTCGTTAGAAATCCATGAATATTTTGAACTTTCCTGAATAATCTTTCTTCTTTCACTTGGAAATAAATGTGGAGGCAGTTTCCCTGTAACCAAATAGTTAGCAATATTTGCATACCAAGGGGTCTTAGTAGTTACTGCAAACAAGTATTCATCAGGAAACTTATCCTCTACAGAAGAATCTTCTTTAGTATTCTGAATCCTAGACAAGAAATCAGCTACTGTATTTTGTTTTCCTGGTCTATCCAACACAGTAATATTGAATTCTTGCAAAAGTAAGAGCCATCTTGTCACTCTGCCATTAGTAACAGGTTTATTCATTAAATATTTAATTGTAGAATGGTCAGTATGAATAAAAGTCTCATAGCCTGTTATGTAATGTCTAAACTTATTAATTTCATGAACAACGGCTAAAAACTCTTTTTCAGTCACAGTATAATTCAACTCTGTGGGAGTTAAATTTTTACTGGTATAATAAATGGCATAAGGAACTAAATCTTTTTGACCCAACACAGCTCCTAGAGCTGTATCTGAAGCATCCATAGAAATATGGAAAGGGAGTTTCCAATTTGGTCCTCTCAAGATAGGTGCTTCAGATATTCTTGTTTTCAAAGTTTCAAAGGCTGATTGACAATCAGGATCCCATTTGAATTCAAAGCTTTTGTAAGCAGTTTGAAGAGTGGAGATGCTATTTTAGTGAAATTTTCTATAAATCTTCTATAGTATCCAGTAAATCCTAGAAAACTTCTAACATCTCTTTGACAATTTGGAATAGACAACTTGGAGATGACTTCAACTTTTGATCTATCAACCTTAATCCCATCTCCTGAAATATGATGTCCTAAAACAATCCCTTCAGTAAACATCATAAAGCATTTTTCATGGCTTAATGAAAGGTTTGTTTCTTTACATCTTATGAGAACTTTTTCCAAATTTTCTAATTCCTCTTCAAATGAATTACCATAAACTGTAAAATCATCCATATAAACCTCTACACAATCATGGATTAGATTAGAAAAAATTCCTAGTACTGCTCTTTGGAATGTTGCAGGTGCATTACATAATCCAAAAGGAAGCACTCGATAGGAAAAAGTCCCCCATGGACAGGTAAATGTGGTCTTATCTTGATCTTCAGGTGCTACCCGAATTTGATTATAGCCACTAAAACCATCCAAAAATGAAAAGTACTTTTTGCCTGCTAATGTATCTAATACTTGATTGATAAAGGGCAAAGGAAAGTTATCCTTCAAAGTTGCTTTGTTCAATTCCCTGTAATCAATGCATACCCTCCATTTACCATTCTTTTTAGGTACTATAACCAAAGGAGAAACCCATCAGCTATCTGAAATTGGATAAATGAAGTTTACATTGAGTAGTTTTTGGAGCTCTT
This sequence comes from Pinus albicaulis, assembly GCA_034641835.2. Classification (NCBI taxonomy): domain Eukaryota; kingdom Viridiplantae; phylum Streptophyta; class Pinopsida; order Pinales; family Pinaceae; genus Pinus; species Pinus albicaulis. Next base: position 514,130,850 of record CM076571.1, read on the forward strand.
CTTTCACTATCTCCCTAAGGTTTGGATTCATCCTTCTCTGAGGTTGTCTGATTGGTCTACTATTTTCCTCAATATAGATATGATGGATGCAAGTCTTAGGATCAATACCTTTCATATCAGTATACTCCCATGCAAATGCAGTAGAATGTTTTTGCAAGATTTTGGTTAGTTCTTCCTGTTGTGACTTTTCCAAATTTTTGTTGATATTCAATGTTTTTCCTGGAAAAATCTCAATGGTAGAACTACCGAACTCTTCCATAGAGTAAAGAGACATTTGTCTTGATGATAAATATTCAATGTCGGATTCCAACTGAAATTGTGTGGGGTCATATTCTGAAGATGTCTCAAAATTTTCTAATGTGTTCAGAATTTGACTATCCTCACTGATTTCAGAAATGGTAAAGACAGGTTGTATAGTATCCTCATCATCGACCCATTCATTGTCTCCTACTTCTGTAATTGCTTTTGCTGGAGGATACAAATTGAATTTCTTTATCGAATTACCATTAGAAATGTACATATCCCCAGATCTACAACTAATGAAAGCATCAGCTGTGGCTAGCCAAGGTCTTCCTAAGATAAGTGGGTGCCCTCCTAGATTATTCTTGGGAGTCAAAATCATAAAATCTACTGGATATTCCCAAGAATCTAAGGAGACTGAAATATCTTCTAATACACCATCTGGTTTGATAATTGATCGATCTGCAAGTTGCAGTAAAGTAGGTGTAAAAAGAATATTAGGAAGTTTTAGCTGTTCCGTAGTCTGTCTACTCATAATGTTGATAGCAGCCCCTAAGTCAATCAATGTGTTTGGAATTTCTATCCCATTTATATGTGTCTTGACAATTGGACTACCTGGATCTACATACTTCTGCATGGTAATTTTTCCCATCATGATATCTGCAAATTTTCCTACCATGTGGATTCTTCTTGTATCTCTTGGTTTCCTTCCTGGTCTTTTGAGACTCAATTCCTTTATTGTTTTTGCTAGAATAGGAATCTCTCTAATGGATTTTAGCAAGGGAATATTGATACAAACATTCTTTAACTCATCTAGAAAATCATAGTTAGGCAACAAGATTTGTTTTTCCACCCCTTTATCAATTTGTAATCTTTCAGGGAAAGGAGGTGTGGATGAAGATGCAGGTTGCTCAACTATAGGAGTTGTGGGGGTTAACTTTTCTTTCTCTTTTTGAATGTTTGAGTTTTGAAGAGATGCTTCCTCAGAACCCTTATTGAATTTAAGAGAGTCCTCCTTAGAGGTATCTTGCTCTTGGACATCTATAGAAGGTTTTTCTAAAACTCTACCAGACTTGAGTTGTACATCATTAAGAGGAACAATCATATAGGTAGGAAATTGTTGTCCTTCTATCATGTAAGTATTCTGAGGATTTTTATTGTTAGGATTTGGCAATGGCTGAGCTGGAAGTTGATTTGTCTTTTGTTGGAATGGAAGCATGAGTTAAGGATTTGGATTTTGTTGAGAAGGTTGTTGTTGTGGAAATGGCAATGGAAGTTGTAGATTTGGGTTTGGAAGTTGTGGAGCTTGTTGATTTTGAAAAGATGGAGGATATTGATAAAATTGAGAAAATATCCCATAAGGATTTTGCATACCTTGTACCCATGATTGATATGAATTTTGAGGTTGGGGCCAAGGTTGTTGCCAAGGATTCCAATTTGGTGGGGGTTGAGAATTCATAGGGTTGTTAAACCCTTGAGTTTGTTGCCCCTGCCAAGGTCTTATTGCAACAAAACAGAGAGATTCTACTGAATTTGGATCTTCTTGAAAGACAGCTTTGAGTCCAGGAATTGAAGGACAATCCTTGGTCTCATGATTCTCTGAGCAAATCATACATGTTTCTACAAATTTTTCATCCAAGGGACATTCCCTTAAAGCATGTTTATTCCTACATTTCGGACAAAAGATGGCTAGAGCATCAGTTTCTGCTTTCTGCTTGTTTTGAATTTTAAGGGTGTCTAGTTGTTCACTAAGGCTCCCTAAGATATCAGTTTTGAATTCATCAAGCATATTGCCAATCTCTGCCCTACTTACTGATGCAGTTGTAGATTTGTTTGCCCTGATAAGAGAAGGATCTCTAGGCCCTTTTCCCGTTTTAGATTTTCCCCTTGAGAGATGAACACATAGTTCTGTGATGTCACGAAGTGGAAGTTGAGAAATGTATCCTTTCCCCATCATGTTTAAAATATCTATCCATTCATCTCTGATGGCTTTTAATAGAAGGGATTTCAAATTTTCCTCATCTAAGTTTGCTCATCTTTGCTCTTTTTAAATTGTATTTAAATCTTTCAAGTAAACCCTCCAAATTTTCATCTTCTTTTTGCACCATTTTGAATACCTCATCCTTGTGATTGGTGGGCATGCAATAGTCCAGGTATCTATCCAAAAATGTTTGTTTCATATCATTCCAAGTCCTAATAGATTGGGTGACTAATCCCATGAACCATTTCATAGCGGCTCCCTTCAATGTTGAAGGAAATAGTTTGAGTTTGTGAGAGTCTTCCATATAGTCATAGGTTCGACACACGACTTCAAACTCAAACAGAAATGTTTCAGGATCCTCACTTCGCAATCCATAAAAGTTGGGGAGGACAGATGGTGAGATGTTTTTCATCGTTGTATGAGTTTCCTCATCAAATATAGGGAATCCAAACGAGTTGTCTCCTTCCCTATTTCTTCCATTATTACCTCCACCTCCACCATTGTTGCCTCCATTATTTCCTCCTCCTCTACCTCTACCTCTACCTCCGAATCCATCTACTACTTCCTCTGTCATGATAGTTTCTTCAAATTCCTCTGCTTCTTCTATCAAGGGAGGATGAGAGAGAGTTTCTTCCTTTTCTTCTTCAGGTGATTCTTCTTCTTTAATTACAATATACTCTCATGTAGAAGTAAAGAAAGGGTCTTCTTATAAATGAGATTTGGTAGATGGTGTAGGAGAATCCTCTAATTCAATTGCTCCTTGAATTCCAAGAATATTAAGGCTAGGGGTAGATGGTGGTGAATCTTGTCTATGCCTTGAAGAAGATGGAGTTGTGAAAATCGAACTCTTGGCTCTAGCTATAAACCTTCCCCTAGAATCTCTTGCTCTGTGCATGTCATTTTTTTATTTTTAAGTTGGGCTAATAATTCTCTTTCTGATCTTCCAGGTCACACTAGGTGCAAGAAGAGAGCATACTTAAGAAATTATTGAACCAATAACTCTCTTTTCTGATCCTCCAGATCACACTAGGTGCAAGAGGAGAGCATACTTCAAGAAGTTATCAATTTTTCCCTTATTTTTATTGTTTTTCTTTTAAGAAATTGGCTATCTAGTTACACTTCCCCGGCAACGGCGCCAAAATGTTTGGTCAATTTAGTGTGTCCTAAATTGCTACATTAATTTTTCAATCCGGGATTCGTAAGCTGACGAAGTGTGGCGCACTATATGTGCAAGATAACCTATCTCTTACTTTTTGTCCTTTTTGGGTTTTTATTTATCTTGGGGGTTTTTATCTTGGTTGGTTTCCTAATGTGAGATGGAAATTATAAAAGACAAGTATGGATATAAATGTTCAAGGCAATGATGTCCTTTATAATGATTTCCCAAACTTCAAACTTCAAAAGGGTTTTAAAACATGCAATGACAAAATTAATTCTTAAAAGAAAATGAAAATGTGCCACTATACTAGTCAAACAAACAGTGAACTATTGATCATGAAACCAATTACCCTTGCTGCTGTCTAAATACAAAAGAAACTGTGCTCAAAGAAATCCAAGAATTGCAAGCAAAGTAAAGCTAAAATCAAATTACATCAACTCATATTCTGACCCCTCACCATTAGTCTCGCTATGGCTTTCGGAGGTAATCATAAACAACTTGAGCAATCTGATATCTAATTTGCAGAAAAATAAAATAATATCAAATTACACACTCATACTTCAATCCCTCACCATTAGTCTCGCTATGGCTTTCGGAGGTAACTGATAATGAAATGAGCAATTTAATATCTAACTTGCAGAAAAATAAACTAATATCAAACTACACACTCATACTTCAATCCCTCACCATTAGTCTCGCTATGGCTTTCGGAGGTAACTGATAATGACATGATTAATTTAATATCTAATCTAAATAATAAAGCAAATGTACAAAAATGAAATAAATAAAACAGTGCTGGAATTAAAAGCTAAGAAAAATAAATCAGCAGAAGGACAAGACTGATTCCATGTCATTAGTCATTGTAAAACTATGTGCAAATGCCCGGGCTGCCTACTGTAATATGGAACAAAGACACTGATCAGTTAACAGCAGTATAAAGCATGAAAAATTATGGACAGAAATAAAACGTTAATACCATAATAGATGTAATATATACACGTGAATAACTATGGCATAATGAACGTAAGGAAATAAAGTATGAAACTATACAACAATAAACAAAACCTCGGCGTGTGCAGGGGCCCTCTGCACAATCCTCGGGGAACAGCTATCAACCACGAATTATGCTTATGAACATAGTCTTCTCATGTATTCAAAACGCAGTCATAACAAGGAATAATGTCACGGCACAGTGGGCTTTCTTTACAGCAAAATTACATTACAAAAGCTAGCTACTATGCATATGAGAACGCATTATTTATAACAGAGGATGACATAACTACTTTCCTACAATCTGCGCTGATAAAAGACACGTGAACAACCACGTCCAGAAATTTAGCATTATGGCTGCCGTGAAGATTAAATCTATGGAGGGTGGCTGTTGGATTCGGCTTATGGAGCAGTTCACAGGTGTTGATATGTCCCCTGAGATTTAGGAATGGCCACGCAAGTCTTCACGTGGTGAAAAACAGAGTTCTGTCACCGTAGGACTCTTAGGTTGACCACCGCTTGACTACCTTTGACCACGGCCTTCTTTGGTGAATTCAACTGAGCCAATAGGACTCGATCCATATCCATGTCATTTCCAACTTGCCCATGTGGCTTGATTTGCCTGAAGACACCTGCAATATAGACTTTAAAAAAATGGCTGCGGAAAGTTGAAGCAGCTGCGGAAAGTGACAAGATTCCGCAGCTCAATGAGCAAAAATCTAATTCAAACAGCAGACACAAAACATAGTTAAAAACCACTTTAAATGCTCTTTTATGATTAATATGCAATGATTTTGATGACTTAGGAGGTCCAGGTAAATGGAAAAAGTCTAGAAAGGTGTATAGGAAAGATGCAAGTTTGGGACTCAACACTACCTTCACTTATTTTGTTTCAACCCACTTTGTCAAGTAATCAGTGCAGACTATGATATACTTCTTTTGTTCGGATGGTGGATTGATAGGTCCAACAAATTCCATGCCCCACTTCTCAAATTTATTAAGTGCCACCTGAGGGTGCAAAGGCATCTCATCCTTTTGTGTGGGTTTCCCCATCCTTTGGCACTAGTCACACCTACTGGTGTATCTTCTGGAATCTTGGTGAAGGGTATTCCAATAGTATCCTACCTGCAAAACTTTGTAAGCAATTCTCTTTACAGCAAAGTGGCCTCCACATGGGTCGTCATGACATGCAAAGAGGATATCAAAAATTTATTCCTCCGTCACAGATCTCCTAAGGATTTGATAAGGACCTAACTTGAAACGATTTCCCCCAATCCATGTGAAAGGGGTACTTTTTCTAATGATTCTGCTCTTCTCCCTAAATGAAATATTAGGAGGGAGTTTCCCAACAACCAGGTAGTTGGCTATATTAGCAAACCATGGTGAGAGTGCTGATATAGCAAAGAGATGCTCATTTGGTAGCTGGTCATCCACCATTCCTTCTTCACTTGCAGGGAGAGCTAACTTGGATAGAAAATCTGCAACAACATTCTCCTTTCCACATTTATCAACAATAGTCAAACCAAATTATTGTGAATGTAACAACCATCTAATTATCCTAGCATTAACATCCAGTTTATTCATTAAATACTTGATGGTTGCATGGTCATTGTGAACAAAGGTCTAATATCCAGTTACATAATGTCTGAATTTTTTCAAAGCATGGACAATGGAAAACATCTCCTTCTCAGTAACAGTATAATTCAGCTCGGCCTTAGACAAGTTCTTGTTGATGAAATAGATGGCATAAGGGATTTTGTCCTCTAATTTTCCTAATGTTGCCCCTACAACTTTTTTGGATTCATCATTGTGGATGTGGAAAGGAAGAGTCCAATTGGACCTCAGAGAATGGGGGCAATAGTCAGATTTTCCTTAATGAGCTCAAAAGCCTCTTGATAAGGACCAGACCAAATAAACTCGGAATATTTGGCCAATAACCTAAATAATGGCGAAGCCATCTTGCTGAAATATTTGATGAACCTTCTATAATAACCAGTTAAGCCTATGAAAATCCTAACATCTTTCTCCTTTTGAGGAGAACTACCCTTTTGATGATAGTGATTTTGTTTGGGTCTACCTGTATTCCTGCTTGGGAGATGGAGTGCCCTAAAACAACTCCTGCTTTCTTCAACAATTCACACTTTTCTAGGCTTAGGGAGAGATTAATCTCAATGCACCTTAGTACTTTACCCAAATTAGAGATAGATTCCAGGAAGTCATTCCCATATGGTGTGAAATCATGCATGTAGATTTCAACAGAGTCATGGACTAACTTGGAAAAAATGCTCAGGACAACTCTTTGGAAGGTGGTCGGGGCATTGCACAGCCCAAAGGGTAGGACTCGATAAGTAAAGGTACCCCAAGGGCAGGAGAAAGTAGTCTTATCTTGGTCTTCAGGGCTGATCTGAATCCTATTGTACCCACTGAACCCATCTAAGAAGGAAAATAAATTCTTCCCTGCAAGGCCATCTAGGACTTGGTCTATAAAGGGAAAAGGGAAATGGTATTTCTTGGTGGATTTGTTAATTTATCGATAATCAACACAAATTCACCACTTACCATTCTTATTTCGGACTAGGAGAAGAGGAGATACCTGTTAGAGTCGGTATCTTCAGCCATCCATCAAAGATCAAAATCTCTTTTGTTGCATTTCATTTTAGGTGTCTCATTCAGTTCAGTCAGCTGCATTCCATTAGGAGCATGGATCATCTGACGAAAGGGCCTTTTCTCTCATATCCCTCATGTCTTGTACCTACTGGTCCGTGTCTGTTCATCAAAATCAACTTTAAAGTCATTCACAGTCATGTTTTCCAAAGAGTCATTTTAGGGTTTTAGGGTCTCATTAGGTCTAGGGTTTCGTTAATTCAGTCTTCAAAAAGTCCAATAATGTCAGCAGGCACATGAGGAAGTTTCAAATAAGGTTTTCATTGCAAAAATTTCATCATTAAAATTCTTGATCATGATTCTTCTTCAAAACTCTGTTTTGAAGAAAAATCGTCAATTTCATCCTTTGTAATAAATGCCATGTAATTTTTAAAAGTTTTTCAGTTGTAAAGTTCTTCAGGCGCAGCCTTGGTCACCTTTTCCAAATCCCATGCCAGCTATCCCTGCAAAAAATAGACAAGAGATTCATCATCAGTTCAAAAATCAAAGGAAACAAGCAAAATAGAGTATTTTTCAAAAAGTGTCAAAATTCAAACATTAGAAAGTGGGTTTGTCAAAAGAAAAATCAAATTTTTTTTGTATATATAAGATATTTTCACATTCAGCAGTTCATTTGCACACCAAAGACATCATTGAAGCCAAGTCAAAACGTCAAAGAGAAAAATAGTTTTGAAATCTAAGACTGTGTGTGAAATCACCTGCGCGGCGCACTGGGTGAAGGTCGTGGCGCACTTGCTAGTCGCAGCGCACAAAGTCGCTCATTTCCTTGCAAAACAGAACTGGCGCGACACACACAGTTGTCACGACGCATTGAGCCGCTGTCGCAGTGCACAACATCGACAACGAAATTTTTTATCATTGCTCCAACAAATTCAAATTTCTCGGTCCCATTTGCTCCATGTAAGTTCAAATGATCTTGTAATTACCATTAAGCAATGTTGGCTGTTGTTTGAAAGATCGGTTTTGAGAATTTGAATGCCAAAAGCTTAAACCCTATCATTTTTTTAAGAAGTGCTCTCTTAGGGTTTGAAATTGGTGTTTTAAAACAGTTTTGTGCCACATATTCCATTCTCCCCTTGTTGTTTCTCTTCCATCATTGTTATTTCATCAATACACTATCCTCTTACATATTTAAGAGTCATTCACTCCTAAAGCCCTATTTCCCCATCCCAAGCCATTTCATTTCATTTTCATTCTCCCTTCCCCATATCACTTATAAAAAAGTCCCAAACCCCAAGAATTCCCAAATAGTCAGTGGTTATCCCTACACCTTTGATATCACTTGATTGAAGTTCATTATCCCCACTGTCCTATTTTTCTCCACAGTCCCTTCCCTTTGGCACATATTTGGCAACTAACACAAAACAACCAAATTCTCATTCTTCATCACATTCAAGCTAAACATAAACCTTGAAACACCATGGAGACAGACACTGATACATCATATGACAGAGATAGTGCTTCTACCACTGAGCTACATGCCCCGAGAAGGCCTCGTAATGGTGGAAAACATGTGAGAGAAGAGCCCACCTCATTGGCTCAATTGCAGGCTTGCCCACTTACCATGGCATGTTTTCGAGAGCAGTCATGCTATCAGTATTGTGATATGATTTCTAGGATTTATCATCATCAGGAGTTGGCTCGTCTGTTTGTATTGCATTTGCATGGTGGTTAGGTAACTCTTGCTGGTATAAATTTCACTTTGACACCAGAAACCATATCTCAAGCAACCGGGATACCGAATGTGGGTGAACAGTGGAACAAGAGACAACAGGTGGACAAAGTGCATTATGAACCATACATCAGGCCTAGCTATGTGAGACAGCTCAGTAGGGTATTCCCATTCCGGTTCCTAAAGGAATCCTATGCGCCTTTGATGAAACTTATTATCAGATACTTCAGTTGTGAGGGCCGGTTCTCACACCTCTATGCCTACCACATCAGATTATTGATGCATTTCACTAGAGTGAGGATGATGAACATTCCTTATTTCATGTGTCGGAATATCGAGATGATGACCATGCTTGTTCAGAATAAAACTCCCGAGCAGCAGTACAACAATATTTATCACTATGCACTCATCAAGATAGTGGTTGTACATCAGCTTGGATTGCAGGGCATTTCATGGGAGGATTTCATTTCCCGTGATTTCTTCATAGCTCCTCAGGTTCCTCCGGAGGTTTTCCATGATGCAGGTGAACCTTCACATCAGCCTGAAGGTCACAAGAAAGAGCATATCAGTGTGCCAGTATATGTCACTTATCAGAGAGGCACCAGAGTATTAATTGCAGCAGCCCGACGAGTACTATCTCCACCTGGGGTGGAAGGGGTCTCGTTGCCATCATCAGCAGCACAGGTATAGGTACAGGATAGAGGAAATAGGCCTATGTAGGATGAAGGCCCTTGAGGAGGCCAGGATACTGATTTCATATTGATTGATGAGGATTTGAGCTCTCCAAGCTCAAAGTTGAGAGAGATCATTCAGGAGCAGAAGGTTGAGATAGACACATTGACCGAAAAATTGCAAAGATCTCAATGGATCATAAACTATCTGGAGCAGCGGAACAAACAGTTGGAGGATCAGCAGACGATCATGGAGTTGCAAAACATCTGTGAGAACCGGCAAGCTGCCCGAAGAATCCCAACAGAGATGACACCCATTAAGCAGGAGATTGAGGCTGATAGAGAGACTTGGCTTGAGAGGGTCGATATTCATCTTGAGAAGTTGTTGGAGAAGGAAGAAAAGGAAAATAGCATGCTCAGACACATGAAGAACCACTATTGGGCACGAAATCATGTTTGCAAAGCAAGGATTAAAATACTGAAGGCAAGGCTAAGGAGGGCACTAAGGCGTCGTAAAAGGCATGATAGACTCCAAATTTTGGCCGAAAATTCTTTGGCCCAGCATAGTGCTTGATGGTGGGCATTCAGCCCAAATTTCAAGAAATTTGGGAAAATTTTTGTCAATTTTGAATTTTTGGGCCTAAACACAGATTTTCCTGCCCGACGCGTAGCGCCACTTGGCACGCGCTTATAATTGGCATCTATGTTGGAGGAAAACTTTGCATCTCTGGATTTTTCATCAAAATTTATGAATTCCTATGGATTAACTAAGGATTTCATCAAGTTCTGGGTTGCCTAAAGGGTCAAAAACACCTCAAAAATGACCTTTCTGCCACTTTTTGGACACACAGGAAGCAGTGTTAGGAGATTGGATTTTTGGAGGGGCAAATGGAAACCAAATTCAGAAATTTCACTTGGGTTAGAAATTATATAGGTAGGGCTTTCCAACGCGCTATTCTGCACTCAATTTGGACTTCGGGAAGGCCCTCAAAATCAGCCTCAAACTTGTGCTATGCATAAAGATTTCAAGTGCGGCGCATAGGGAAATTTGGCCTATTTTTCACTCAGCAGCTTAGAATTTCGCCTAGTTTTGGCTAGTTTGACTTTTTCATGTAACTCTTGATGTACCTTGATGTAATTTTGGAACATTTTTACTCATCTTAGTGAATTCATTCACCAAAAAGTGAATTGTAAGTGAATGAATCAGTTTCCTATCATATAGAGGCAAGTTGTTTCATTGCCTATTTTTCAGTTCCTAGTTTAGGTATGGTTGAAACAGCTCCTAGAATGATGAGATCGACCCCTAGAGGCATGGGAATGAGTTAGGCTTATCTATATCATGTAGTTCTTCAGTCATTTTCAGGGTTGGACACTTTGGATTGCTTGGCACTTCATTGTACATTTCATCTCTACAATTTTGGCAAAGGAATAGACCAGGGTTTGCAGCACTCTTTGGGATCCATGTGGCTCTGTGTTTTGATGGTGTTTTTCTCCATGTGATTGTAATTTCACTGATTATTTATGTGTATCATTTCCCTTCTCCTTTCTTCTTAAATTAAACAAATGAGTGATAAAGGTGGAATTCATTAGATTACTTTGCTCTACCTTCAGTTTTGTTTAATTTTCCATGTTTTCATCTGTTTGAAGAGGATACTTGAAAGCCTCTTGCCCTCTTCAGCTCCTCACCAGTCTGAACTATCCATTCATTCAATCCAAAGCATCAAAACAATTTCCTTCCTTGCCCCATTCAGAACTATGTATAAACTAGGCCTTATCCCTGAAACCAAAATTGCCTTTCCCTTTGATTCCAACAAAACCCCTAAAATCAATATCAAAATCCTTCACCTATATACCTAACCTAAAATTAGCCTTTATTTCAAGTCATATCAAGCCCCATCAATTATTTTTGCTGAGATTGACCCAGAGAGAGCCCTCTCCTAATCTGGTAGGGCTAGCTACCAGACTGAGCGTGGTTTGATGTTACCCTGAAATCTGCCTTCTTTCATTCTGAGGTAGATTTAGGCGATAACATAGTGGCGATCATACTGGGGAAGAAATGGTTTTCTTTTTAGTGTTATTTTTTTTATAAGCTACAGAAGGAGCCTGAAGTTATGCCAGGTAGCCTTCGAAACGCTCTTACTTTGCATTAGCGAAAGTAGATAAACGCTGCTTCAATCAATCTCCGGTCTAGTTTGTAAACGTAACATCTGACCTGCAAATTGCCCCAGTACATGTATCAAGTTAGATCTGATGCTGATGGTGGACAGCAGTCAGACACGTATGAAGGCTGAAACATTTGCCTGGCGAATCCAACTCAATCCAGAGATTCCAGTGCTCACTAATCCATTCATGCAATAAATTAAAATGGTAGGGTATGTGGCAGACCCTGCTCTTTGAGAAGTTTTAAAAGAAGTTAGAGATAAGTTAGTGGATATTGAAATTGATGAAGTATTTTTTATTGTCGTGCTTCACTTTTTGATATCTCTGAAGTTTCCTCCTAAAGCTAAAACTTGTTTCTTTGAGTTAGTTGTTGAAAAATTTGAGAAGGAGATTCAGTATTTGAATGATCAGATCCAATCATATGAATTCTGAGATCCCAAAAAGTTCTTGGAAACTCTCCCTCCTTCAAAACAAGAAACAATAGAGCTTCTCATAGATGTTTGCATTGAAAATTTGCAGCTGGAAGCATGTATTGTGGAGTTGGGGCAGAAAATAGAGTCTGGTTTCTGTGATCCTATTGCAATGTACATGGAAAATTTTTTTAGTTTGAATGAAAGATCAAATTGTCTTTTACATAACCAGACTCGTTATGCGCATTTATGGCTGTCAGCGTTTACATTTGGGTCCTGGTTGAAACACTTTCAAGCAGCATCCTGGTCACAGTTACTTGATTGGTTGATCTGGCACTACAACGTTACTTGATCTATTGGCTCTGCAACAAAGTAGGGTAAAATTTGTAAATAAATAAGCTACCAAAGGCAACATTTCAGTTTCCAGTATTTGTTTAAAGTTTCATTCCAAGTGTGTGTTGTGATATTTTCTTCGGTCTGGGGCCCGAGGTGAAGGCTATAACTCTGAAGAATGATTTCAGTTTTGGTTTGAGTTTGTTGAGTCAGGTTTTTCAATCATTTTAGTTTCAAAATTGAGTCAGTTTGAGTCAAATTTTCAGTCAATAAAGTTGAGTCAAGAGTCTTGTGTCGATTTGTTGAAGTTATGGACTCCATTTCCCAATGGAAGAAGGCACTGCCTACTCTCCCAAATATCTGTAGTTCTTGGCACCTCCAAGGAGCTACCATCCCCATTGGAGCCAATCTTAGAGTCGGTATCTTCAGCCCTCCGTCAGAGATCAAAATATCTTTTGTTGCATTTCATTTTAGGTGTCTCATTCAGTTCAGTCAGCTGCATTCCATTAGGAGCATGGATCATCTGACAGAAGGGCCTTTTCTCTCATATCCCTCATGTCTTGTACCTGCTGGTCCGTGTCTGTTCATCAAAATTAATTTTAAAGTCATTCACAGTCATGTTTGGCCTCATGTTTCCCAAAAAATCATTTTAGGGTTTTAGGGTCTCATTAGGTCTAGGGTTTCATTAATTCAGTCTTCAAAAAGTCTAATAATGTTAGCAGGCACATGAGGAAGTTTCAAATAAGGTTTTCATTGCAAAAATTTCATCGTTATAATGCTTGATCATGATTCTTCTTCAAAACTCTGTTTTGAAGAAAAATCGTCAATTTCATCCTTTGTAATAAATGCCATGTAATTTTTAAAAGTTTTTCAGTTGTAAAGTTCTTCAGGCACATCCCTGATCACCTTTTCCAAATCCCATGCCAGCTATCCCTACAAAAAATAGACAAGAGATTCATCATCAGTTCAAAAATCAAAGGAAACAAGAAAAACAGAGTTTTTTTCAAAAAGTGTCAAAATTCAAACATTAGAAAGTGGGTTTGTCAAAAGAAAAATCAAATTTTTTTGTATATATAAGATATTTTCATATTCAACAGTTCATTTGCACACCAAAGACATCATTGAAGCCGAGTCAAAACGTGAAAGAGCAAAATAGTTTTGAAAGCCGAGACTGTGTGTGAAATCACCTGCGCGACGCACTGGGTGAAGGTCGCGGCGCACTTGCTGGTCGCGGCGCACAGAGTCGCTCATCTCCTTGCAAAATAGAACTGGTGCAGCGAACACATTTGTCGTGGCGCATTGGGCCACTGTCGCGGTGCACAGGGCCGACAATGAAATTTTTTATCATTGCTCCAACAAATTCAAATTTCTCGGTCTCGTTTGCTCCATGTAAGTTCAAATGATCTTGTAATTACCATTAAGCAATGTTGGGTGTTGTTTGAAAGATTAGTTTTGAGAATTTGAATGCCAAAAGCTTAAACCCTATCATTGTGTTAAGAAGTGCTCTCTTAGGGTTTGAAATTGGTGTTTTAAAGCAGTTTTGTGCCACATATTCCATTCTCCCCTTGTTGTTTCTCTCCCATCATTGTTATTTCATCAATACACTATCCTCTTACATATCTAAGAGTCATTCACTCCTAAAGCCCTATTTCCCCATCCCAAGCCATTTCATTTCATTTTCATTCTCCCTTCCCCATATCACTTATAAAAAAGTCCCAAACCCCAAGAATTCCCAAATAGTCAGTGGTTGTCCCTACACCTCTGATATCACTTGATTGAAGTTCATTATCCCCACTGTCCTATTTTTCTCCGTAGTCCCTTCCCTTTGGCACATATTTGGAAACTAAGACAAAACAACCAAATTCTCATTCTTCATCACATTCAAGCCAAACATAAACCTTGAAACACCATGGAGACAGACACTGATACATCATATGACAGAGATAGTGATTCTACCATTGAGCTACATGCCCCGAGAAGGCCTCGTAAAGGTGCCAAACATGTGAGAGAAGAGCCCACCTCATTGACTCAATTGCAGGCTTGCCCACTTACCATGGCATGTTTTCGAGAGCAGTCATGCTATCAGTATTGTGAGATGATTGCTAGGATTCAGCATCATCAGGAGTTGGCTCGTCTGTTTGTATTGCCTTTGCAGGTGGTTAGGTAACTCTTACTAGTGTAAATTTCACTTTGACACCAGAAACCATATCTCAAGCAACCGGGATACCGAATGTGGGTGAACAGTGGAACAAGAGACAGCAGGTGGACAGAGTTCATTATGAACCATACATCAGGCCTAGCTATGTGAGACAGCTCAGTAGGGTATTCCCATTCCGGTTCCTAAAGGAATCCTATGCGCCTTTGATGAAACTTATTATCAGATACTTCAGTTGTGAGGGCCGGTTCTCACGCCTCTATGCCTACCACATCAGAGTATTGATGCATTTCAGTAGAGTGAGGATGATGAAAATTCCTTATTTCATGTGTTGGAATATTGAGAGGATGACCATGCTTGTGCAGAATAAAACTCCCGAGCAGCAGTACAACAGTATTTATCACTATGCACTCATCAAGATAGTGGTTGTACATCCGCTTGGATTGTAGGGCATTTCATGGGAGGATTTCATTTCCCGTGATTACTTCACAACTCCTCAGGTTCCTCCGAAGGTTGTCCATGATGCAGGTGAACCTTCGCATCAGCCTAAAGGTCACGAGACAGAGCATATCAATGTGCTAGTATATGTCACTTATCAGAGAGGCACCAGAGTATTGTTTGCAGCAGCCCGACGAGTACTATCTCCACCCGGGGTGGAAGGGGTATCGTTGCCATCAGAAGCAGCACAGGTACAGGTACAGGACAGAGGAAAGAGGCCTATCTAGGATGAATGCCCTTCAGGAGGCCAGGATACTGATTTTATATTGATTGATGAGGATTTGAGCTCTCCAAGCTCAAAATTGAGAGAGATCATTCAGGATAAGAAGGCTGAGATAGACACATTGACCGACAAATTGCAAAGAGCTCAATGGATCATAAACTATCTGGAGCAGTGGAACAAACATTTGGAGGATCAGCAGACAATCATGGATTTGCAAAACATCCGTGAGAACCGGCAAGCTGCCCGAAGAAGCCCAATAGAGATGACACCCATTGAGCGGGAGATTGAGGCTGATAGAGAGACTTGGCTTGAGAGGGTCAGTATTCATCTTGAGAAGTTTTTGGTGAAGGCAAACAAGGAAAAGAACATGCTCAGACACATGAAGAACCACTATTGGGCACAAAATCATGTTTGCAAAGAAAGGATCAAAATCCTGAAGGCAAGGCTAAGGAGGGCACTAAAGCGTCGTAAAAGGCATGATAGACTCCAAATTTTGGCCGAAGCTTCTTTGGCCTAGCATAGTGCTTGATGGTGGGAATTCAACCCAAATTTCGAGAAATTTGGGAAAATTTTTGTCAATTTTGAATTTTTGGGCCTAAACACAAATTTTCCTGCCCGACGCGTAGCGCCACTTGGCGCGCGCTTATAATTGGCAGCTCTGCTGGAGGAAAACTTTGCATCTCTGGATTTTTTACTATCCTGCACTCAATTTGGACTTTTGGAAGGCCCTCAAAATCAGCCTCAAACTTGTGCTACATATAGAGATTTCAGGCGCGGTGCATAGGGAAATTTGGCCTATTTTTCACTCAGCAGCTCAGAATTTCGCCTAGTTTTGGCTAGTTTGACTTTTTCATGTAACTCTTGATGTACCTTGATGTAATTTCATGACCATGATGTAATTTTGGCACATTTTTACTCATCTTAGTGAATTCATTCACCAAAAAATGAATTGTAAGTGAATGAATCAGTTTCCTATCATATAGAGGCAAGTTGTTTCATTGCCTATTTTTCAGTTCCTAGTTTAGATATGGTTGAAACAACTCCTAGAATGATGAGATTGACCCCTAGAGGCATGGGAATGAGTTAGGCTTGTCTATATCATGTATTTCTTCAGTCATTTTCAGGGTTGGACACTTGGGATTGCTTGGCACTTCATTGTACATTTCATCTCTGCAATTTTGGCAAAGGAATAAACTAGGGTTTGCAGCACTCTTTGGGATCCATGTGGCTCTGTTTTTTATGGTTTTTTTCTCCATGTGATTGTAAGTTCACTGATTTTTTATGTGTATAATTTCCCTTCTCCTTTCTTATTAAATTAAACAAATGAGTGATAAAGGTGGAATTCATTAGATTACTTTGCTCTGCCTTCAGTTTTGTTTAATTTTCCATGTTTTCATCTGTTTGAAGAGATACTTGAAAGTCTCTTGCGCTCTTCAGCTCCTCACCAGTCTAAACTATCCATTCATTCAATCTAAAGCATCAAAACAATTACCTTCCTTGCCCCATTCAGAACTCTACATTATCTAGGCCTTATCCCCGAAACCAAAACTGCCTTTCCCTTTGATTCCAACAAAAACCCCAAAATCAAAATCAAAATCCTTCACCTATATACCTAGCCTAAAATTAGCCTTTATTTCAAGTCATCCCAAGCCCCATTGATTATTTTTGCTGAGATTGACCCGAGGAGAACCCTCTCCTGATCTGGTAGGGCTAGCTACCTGACTGAGCGTGGTTTGATGTTACCCTGAACTCTGCCTTCTTTCATCCTGAGGTAGATTTAGGTGATAACAATACCCACTCATTTTCTAATGTAGGATATATGAACCCTGCATCTAATAGTTTTTGCAGCTCTTCTTTGACTATGTCCTTCAATGCTAGGTCCATACTTCTTTGGGGTTGTCTCACAGGCTTGTATCCTTCTTTGATGTAAATATGATTTCTGCATACTGAATGATGCACCCCTTTCATGTCCTTGTAATCCCAAGAAAATGCAACTAGATTCTCTTTCAAAAGCTAGAATAACTGCTTCTCTTCTTCAATCGAGAGCTCTGGGTTGATTTTCAGAGATCTGGATGGGCCAAACTCAATATCATTGGTGGTTTTAAAGGTATACTCAACTGAGTGCACTTCCATCTTCTTCATCCTCCAACCATATAGGTAGATCACGATCAATGGAAGGTTGGGTTGGAGGATATAACACTAGCTGTTTAGACAAAGGCCCATTTTTTATAGTCATGTTTCCAGCCCGAAAACTAATATAAGCATCTACAGTGGCTAACCAAGGTCTCCCTAAGATGAGAAGATAACCATTAAACTTGGCTTTTGGTTGCAGGACCAGGAAATATGTAGGATACTCCTAAGAGTCAATGGTAACCATAACTTCCTCAACAATTCCTTTTGGAGTTACTATGGACCGATATTCAAGTTGCATAACTATTGTGGTTTTCCTCAAAATCCCTTAGAGATTAAGCTTCAACATAGATAAATCAGAGTGTTGGGGACTATGACACCATTGATGTGCACATCAAAAACTGGAGTACCATGGTCCAGGTAATTTGGAAAGATCACCCTTCCCGACATTAGGTTGGACGACTGTCCTACCACATTGATGGTAGGGGTATCTCTATTCTTTCTCCCAGATCTCTTGAAGCACTTTTCTATGATGAGCCTATTGGAGATAGGGACATCCTTAATGGCTTGGAGAAGTAGTATCTTTACACACAAATTTTCTAATTCTCCCAAAAGTTTAGTCTCCTCTGGGGTGTGGTGACTAGGGTGGATCAAGCACTCAGAAAAGGAGGTTTTTGAATGTGAGTGTTACCTTCTTCCTTTTCCTCTTCAACCTCTACAGGTGGAGATGGAGGATGGTTGTCTGGGAGTACACTTCTCGACCACAGATTAACCTCTTGTATCTCCACATCATAAGCTAGATAGGATGTTTCTCCACTCGGAGCCTGTTGTGCATGTCTGTTGTTCGGGTTTGGATTGGGCTGTGTAGGTATTTTAGGTAGCCTAGGTGAAGCATCATGAGTAATCTGAGGTTGAGGTTGGGGTGGAGGGCCGGAGGCATTAGAGTAGGTGGTTGATTGTGTTGAGGCCTCCACCCTTGGGATGGATTTTTCCACTGAGGTTGTTGTGGAACATACTACTGAAATGGTTGATTCACTGGCTGAGGATGATATGGAGGGTTGTAAGGCCAAGTAGGAGGTGTATACTAGGATGGAGGAGTGGGGGTGTATTAAGGTTAATTGGGTGCACTCTGATTTTTGTGATATTAAGAGTAAAGTGCACCTTGCATACCTTGTTGATATGGCTGAGGGCCTTGAGGCCTTCTCTAGTTTATGAAACCAAGTTGCTCTAGAATTTCTTCCCCACCTTGATATACATCCTTAAGTCTAGATAAGGAGGGACACTTGTCTGTGGCATGATTCTTCTCACAGACTAAGAAAACCTCCATGACATTCAGTGGACATTCATTTCTTGGGTGCTTATGGGTACATCTAGGACAAAATATGGCCAGGGATATCTTTGCTTCCTATTGCTTCCTTTTGACCTACATTGTGTCCATTTTCAAAGAAAGGGTATTCAGCATGTCACTCTTGAAGTCCACTCTTGGAGGTGGAAGAGGAAGGGGTATTGGATGTGTTTTGGCCAAGTCTGGCTGTCTTCCTAAATGCCCTAGAATGGTTTCGAAAGACAAGTTTTATTGTTTCATAAGGAAGTTGGTATATATCTCCTCCTGATAGCATATTCAAGGTTTCTATCATCTCTTCATTGATCCCTCGAAGAAGGAAAACTTTAAGTGATGTAGGGTCAAGAGTATAGTTGGATCTCTTATAGTTTAATTGAAACCTATCTTCATAGTCCTCTAGGGATTCATCAATCTCTAGAGTCATCCTAAATATCTCATCCTTATTTTCCTTGGACCTACAACAGTCTTTGTACTTTTTTTTGAAGGTCTCTTCCATATGTGCCCAAGTAGTGATGTTGTCCCTAGGTAGACCCATGAACCAGCACAAGGCTGCTTTCGTAAGGGTGGATGGGAATAGCTTCAACTTCTAATCATTAGGGTTGTAGTCATAAATCATACAGAAAACTGCAAATTCAAACATGAATGTGTAAGGATCCTCAGAGGTAAGTCCATGGAAGTGTGGTAGAGATGAGGGGCTAATGTTTTTCATCTTAGTTTCCCCATCTACCTCTCTTATGGGAAAGGTTCTCTGGATCCCAGTCATGGTTAAGATAGGTGAAGCAGGTCCCTCAATTGGACCAAGGTCTTGTTCTTCTTCCCCAATAGGTTCCTTAGAGTATTCAGAAGGCTCTCCTATAGGAAGTTCAATCTCACTGCCACTGAAGAAGAGTGAAGGGTGGCTAGGAGGTGATGTGGGGGTTTTAGGTAAGATTTTTCTTTGATTATTCCTACTCCTACAAGGCATGAAAATTATATTTTTTTTGTATTTTTCAATATTTATGAAATAACATGAAAATAAAGGAAAGCAAAAAATAACGCTAAAACAAAATCAAAGCATCTACTAGACACCTCCCGGGAAACGACGCCAAAAAGTGGTCAACCCTGGTATTGCACCAAGAGTGCTGCAACTCCCATGGGCTACCCTACTTTACTTTATCAACCCAGGGTTTGTACAAACTTGGAGGTGGAAATTCTATATACACAGAAGATGAATTTTTCTCATGTCATCCTCTTCTGCTTTATGAAAGGGTTCTATTTCTTAAACTATGATAAGAACTGGAAAGTAAATTGCTGGAAGGAAATGACAGAAAGGAAACTAACTTTAATCACAGAAATAAAATGATGGAAATGAAACTAATTTAATTTGTAGAAAGGAAATGACAGAAATGAAACTAATTTAATTTGCAGAAAGGAAATGGCAGAAGGAAAACTAATTTAAATTGCACTTAACTTGGACAATCAGCTAAACACACCCTACTCTATCTATCATGCTCCTATCTATGCAGCTATTCATGACCTAATTCTAATTTGAAGAGGTGTTATTTGCATTTTGGAGAAGAAATGGGTAAAGGCATTAATGGAGGGCTTAACCACATGAAAAAAGGCTAAGGGGAGTGAAAAAGGGGTTTAAAACTTTATTAAAACTTTTAATATTGCAAAAATTCTTTGGAGAGGGAGGCTTTTAAAAGTGCGATGGCGGAGTTATAAGAGGGGGGTGGCAATGCGATATGTGATATGTGATATCAAAATATCTCAATATCACAAAGCTAGAGGAGTAGCATAAGTGTTGTTCAAGAGTGGGAGCGAAATGTGATATGTGATGGGGATAGAAACTGTGAAATGTAATTTCTGATAGGGATGACATGGAAGAGTGATATAGTGATGTCGCAATCGGCAGTTGGGAGCGATAATTTTTTACGAAGCAGGAGAGAAATGTAATATGCGATGGAGATAGAAACTACGAAATGCGATTTGCAATAGGGATGATGTGGCAGAGTGCTATAGTAATGTCACAATCGATGGTTGGGAGCAGTAAGTGTTAATGAAGCAGGATCAAAATGTGAAGTGAAAAATGCGATAATATTGAATTTTTGAAATGAGAGATGTGATGGTTGATGTGGCAGAGTGCTACAGTAATATCGCAATTGGGGTTCGGAGGCGAAAGTATTAACAGAAACCAATAGAAAATGCGATTTGCGATTTACAACAAGTCTTTAAAGGAAAAAGGGAAAAGGTCAGTTTCCAAAGGTTTTTGAATATTCTTTTGATAATTGGCAGAGGTAAGGCAGAAGGGTTATATGAACTATGCAATATGTGATATCGCAATATCACAATATCACGGGGTTGGCAGAGAAGTGGTAGTGGAGTCGGGAGGAAAGTGCGAAATGTGAAATGCGATACAGTAGCGAGAGTTTTGAGGAGCAAGGGCATAGGTCCAAATTTTATTGTCTTTGAATAGTTTTGTGTTAAAAAGGGTGCAGTGGCCAACTAATGAAAGCAAAGGAATAAGGCGGGCTGAATATTTTAAGTGTTTTTAGGGATAAAAGGTGGGTGCAGGAGTTAGAATAAGTGGAAAAAGGAGGGAATGGAGGGTGTAACAACAGTGCTCATGTTGTGAATACAAAGATGGAAAATGAAGCGGGAGGGCACCATGGAGCTACTCTGGGGATTTAACACTAATTCCTTCAATCAACCCTGCAAAATTATGCAAAAAGAAACAGACAAATGCGTGAAAATACGGTACAAAAGGAAGGCTAAAAATGGTAATGAAATTCTACTTTAATCTCAGAAACAATGAACAAAAATCAATTTTTGGGTCTGTGGGAAGGTTCACCCTCCTCGAGCTCTATTGACAGAGATGAGAACAGAGGTCCTGATCCACAGCTTTTATATTTTTCTCCTCTATTCTATTACTCATAAGCAAATGAAACCTACAGCAACACACTGAAATCAAAAAATAAGCAGCCATGAAAATATCAGAAGCAGAACAAAGTGAATGGAAAAAAGAAAAGAACAAGTACAATAGAGAGGCTGAGGCACATGGATTGGGCCCTAACCCACACGCCTATATCTCTGAAACTTAAATGAGTAAAATGAAATTATTCTTCTCATTTCATGAAAGAATAGTCTCATACATTTCTCAAAGTTTAATCACCAAGTACAATAATCAAAATCTCAATAGCTTGCAACAAACTTCCCAATAGAATCGAATCCTTCCTAGCTCTAGCTCTACTCTCTTTATTCTACATGGAAGCTACCAACAACTCCATAGAAAATAGTGATTGAGTCCACTTCGACTTCAAGTAAACCCTAGATCGAGTGCACTTGGTTGCCTTTGGAATTTGAATTGCTGGAGGGGATCTCCTGAGGATTCTTTGGCTACCTTTAAGAGTTAAGGAGGGCGGAAAACCCTCCTATAATTTCTCCTTGCTGTCTCCTTCAATTCTTTATGATAAAATATTCAAAAATAATGCAAATTTCTCATTATTTTCTACACTTAACCTCATATTTTGCACTCAGAGTATGTTAGCCTTAATCACTACCTATACTAGCATCATAAAACCAAATAACAATAAAAATGCAAGAAAAAGATATTTAAGAAGGCAAAAAGGTGACCATTAACCTCTCCAAATATTTCGAATGATGGAGCTCATCATAGATGATAAAAGTGATACTTCCCATGAGTATGAAGGAAAAGGAAAGGGTGAGTTTAAGTGAAAAGGAAATAAAAATGGTTCTATTAAGTTATAAAAAGAGAAACTCACATGTAAACATTGTTTAAAATATGGCCATGATGAGTACCATTGTTGGCAACTCCATCTAGAGTTAAATCCCTACAAACTTAAAACCAAAGAGAAGGATAAAACAACTGCAATCATTGAACATGACTTAGGTTCAGATTCAGGAGATGAAACCAAAATTATAGCAATGGGTTTGAAAGGTAAGAACATAGCAAGAAATTGTTCTTCAAGTTGGTCTAATGTAACTCAAGTTGATGATACAAGAATTCAAATTTTTCTAATTAGCGTTGTTGCGAAGTATATTAAAACAGACACACTATTTGACAGTGGTTCTCAAGTTAATTTGATTTATAAAGACTTAGTTAACAGGTTAAATCTAGACATTGTTTCACATCCAATAACTTACCACTCCTTATGAATACTTTATTTCACCATTCTTTGGGGAATGGGGTGGGTGGGTAAATAGAAATAAAAATCTAAAATATAGCTATCAATAAGTCCTAATACAAGCTAGAGGAATAAGAAGAACAATTATTCTGGTAGCTAGACAAAGAATAACCAGTCCAAATATGCCTCTACTCAATTTTTATTTTTCATAAAATTTCTCTATGAATTGATGTAACATTATCCCTAGACCTATTCCTCCAACTCAACCCCGAAATTGATGGAACCACAGCCCTAGACACTTGACTCTTGAAATACACCCTCGACCCTATACTTCAACCAAAATCCTGTGTGGGAATGTGCCATAGTTAGGCTAGATAGAACGAATAATGATGATGCTTTACATATGTCGATTCACAAGATGGAGGTTCATACATCTAACGTTTTCGATCATAACCAGTCATAGATAGACATACCTGAGACAGAGGTAACTTCTCATATCCCAACATCAAGAGAAATTAGCTTTCTTTAACTAAGGGTACCTACAAGGTTAAGGTTATGTTTAGGAGGAGTACAATTTAATAAGCTAATAATGTTGGACTAGGTTGTGAATCATAGGGTACCTTCCTTTATACAACAAAAGTTAGCCTGGTATAGGTCAAAATGTGTAATGTAGGCCTTTTACTACAAAATGAACGTCACTTCTATAGGTGAGTCGGGCTATCCATTATAGTAAAGGCAATTGGAAGGTCAATTCCATGGGTATAAAAGAAAAAAACCTATGGAACTTGAGAATTTACGTGATTTTATTTAGTCATAATTAAGTGAAATTTTATAAGTATTACACCCATTACTATGGTTACAGTGGGAAGGTTACTAGCATAAAGTACAACGATATAGATAGAGAGATGAAAATATCGTTGTTGTAAGTAAGAGGGGTGATGTAATTCAGTAAAGTAGATAATATGGAGAGTGTCAAAGTGAAAAGTTATGTCCCTGTGTACCCAAGCACGTCCAATCACTAAGTGTATTCAATAAATAAGGGTAAACAATCCAGGTTGCTAAGTGATTCACCGCTCATAAGTCCATGTGAGAAATTATCTTAGTTTATACTGAATAATCCTATGTTTGAAACATGTCCCTCTATCCTCTACTTTTAGCCCCTCTTCTCTACACCTTCCACCTAATATTTCAAAGAGTCAGCCATTGTTAAAACCCAAAGACCCAAAAGCCTTCTTTCGGTAACCCATAATACAAGGAAATGATAGGCTACTATATTAGACATAGAGTCATCAAAGGGCATATACCTTATTTCCTATGCCATAGGTGCAAGCTTGAGGGATTATTCAACTTACTACGAATGTTGCTCCTGCAGAGAAAGAAGTTGGTTGTGTTCTTACCAGAATCCTTGGGGGGCTTGCCCTTGAGTTGAGATTGTGAAGGGTCGGCCTGTACCTACTTTCTAACTAAGGAAAGAAATTCTTCAAGTATGTTTGAACAAGGGGTGAAGGATGGAAACTTCTTATTTTCTAATTACCATATCTGGGAGTGTGGCAGGATTAAGACTTCCTTCACCCCGGAGGGCTCCAAAAACACATAATATAAAGGTGGGAACAACGACGGAAGAAGGAAAGTTTAGGGTCGATAAATTGAACGACCAAAACTACCAGCTATGGAAGATGCAAATAGAGGATTATCTATATAAGAAGGATCTCTTTCTACCATTGGGCAGAAAAGAAAAGAAGTTGGAAACTATGAAGGATGAAGAATGGGGTTTTATTAGTATAAAGGCACTAGGAACAATATAGTTGTGCCTGACAGTGTCGGTGGCTTTCAAAATTTAAAAATAAAATACAACAGAGAATGTCATGAAGATGTTGGCTCAACTGTTTGAAGAACTAGAAGCCTCAAACAAGGTATTTCTTATGAATCATTTATTTCATATGAAGGTGTAAGAAAGTGGGTCTATTGCTGATCATTTCAATGAGTTTAACATGATTACCAGTCAGTTAAGTTCTATAGGATTCAAATTTGAGGATGAGGTTAGGGAGTTTGTTGAACTACAGACTCTAGGTTCACAGAGCGTTGTTTCTATCTATGTTCTTGAGTTAAATTTTGTGTCTTGTTTGGTGTTTATCTGGGTGAAGTGTGGTCATGGGTGCCACTCACTTGGTGTTGTCTTGTCTATCCATGCTTCTAGCAAGCACCAACCCATTTAACCCCTACCTTAACCCATACCTTAACATAGACAACAAATAATCAACGAGCAATTCAACCGAATTTTGTACCAAGTCAACGAATAAGCTCTATGATACAAGTTTAGTCTACTCAACACCTAATCATTCTAGGACCGGAATAGTATTTGGGAGGATTATTCATAAAAGTTCTATTATAATTGAGTAAATTTCATATACTTTTGTACTCAAAGTATTATTATCATCTACTTGTTATGTAATGACTTAGTTCATTATGCTTAGCACAGTTCATAATTCTTTCAATGTCAACAACCAAACCTAGTAGCATAGCAGCCAATCAGTGGTGATACAGAGACCGGTCAGTCGAAGCACTACTTTATGGGTGATAAAATTTCATCCGTCCACCATTGGCGACTTTTTTGAGGACTTTTCCTTGTCACGTGTGTAATTGTACTACCATTAGCTCTCATGTCTTCAACAACAGACGGACCTAGCCAGGCTATTTCTAGCTTTTGAGGTATGACTTGAATTCAACTGTCATATAAGAGCACAAGGTCACCCACTGATATATTCTTGTGCTTGAGGTTCCTATCATGCTAAGCTTTTTGTTGTTTCTTTTGCACTTCTTCATGATGTACTGCAATTCTTCTTGATTCATTTTTGCAGTTGGTGCATGCGATCTTCACTGGCCTTTGAAGATTCCAAATGTAACAATTGAGAAATCTGAGGAATTTGTTGTTAGAATTGAAGAGGATTTACTGCTTATTGACCATATACCAACTTAAAAGGAGTGTGACATGTATACCTTTTGTTTTTTTCATGTTGTTTTATATGCCCATAGTATTGCAGGCACCTTGTCATCCCAGTAATCTCTATCTGTGTTGCAAAGCTTTGCCAGGCTAGTCAGAGTGAAAGTTTTCTTAAATTCTTCTACAACTCCATTTGCTTGATGATGATAGGAATATTATTTTTGGTGATCAACAAGGCATCAAGCTATGTCTACAGCTCCTTTGGATATGAGGCTAAGAGGACCACATTGTTAGTGAAAAGTAGAAGAACTATATATAAGAACACTTCATGTATATAGACAAGATGAAGTACAAGTATATACCATAGCTTGATACTAGTTGGTAGAAGTAAAGCTCTCCAAACCCTAGTGAGGGAAACCATTAGAAAACCCTAGCTACCAACCCCATCATTTCTATCCAGATTTGGTTGCTCCACAAAGATCCTCAATAAACTAGCATACACACTTGAAAGTCCAGCTTGGCACCTCCACTTGTCTCACACAAGTGAACAAGATCATCTCCCTCTATATTTTCCACATAAGGCACTCCATGTAGTAATATTATTTCCAAATTCCATAACACCAAATGCCATAACACCCTAGTCTTCTTCTCTCATAGGAACTACTTTCTTCTCTAGGGTTTCTCACATACCCTACCTCCCTTGTCTTCTTTAGGAAAAACCCCAACCCTAGTATTCCCCTAAATTGACTTAATCACCTTAGCACTCAATATAAAGAGAGAAAATAAAAATGAAAAATAGTAGAAATAGAATCATTTGCTCCAAATCTAAATCTCAAACTAAAGAATGTAATTGTGAGTTACTGGAAAATAATTGATGTCTAAAAAGGAATCTATCCTATATGAGAGGCGAGGGATGCCAAAAACACAAAATGGACCTAGTTCACTATAAGTGACCTAAATAAAATTGAAAAAGGCCCACATGTGTGTTGGACATTGGGTTCAACGCTCCCCGTGTGTTTCGTGACATGGACTAACTACCTCTCGTGGATCCTAACTGTGGCGATTATAGCAGAGACTAATGCCTACGGGTTTTGGTCTAACGGCAAACATGATTCCAACAAGTGGTTTTAGACAGGGAAAATTTTAAGGATGAAAATTTATCTTAAAGTTTAGAAACCTTAGCGAATCTCAATAGTCCCTAACATGAAAACTATAAAAAATTAGTGATATTTTTGTAAAAATATTTAAATTTCTAATGATTTTATATAGTCTCTATAAAAATTTGGCAATTTTTAAGGTTAAATAATTTTAGGATATAAATTTTGGGCAAATAATTTTTAGGAAAAATGGAAATTGGTGAATCCTTTTTTGGGGAAAAACAAAGAAAATTAGCCCACCTACGAATATTAGCCCCTAAAATTTTTCCTGGTTTCAGAGCGATAGGTCTCGAGTTCAAAACTCACCTGTCTCGCGTTTGGGGGGGGGGGGATTTTTATATCAGATAAATTTCCCATGTGTTTGCCAACACACCAACCTTTCGTTGTCAACGTCCAACTCTGGTGATTGTAGTGGAGACTAATGCCTGTGGGTTTTGGTCTAACGACAATCATGATTCCAACCATGTGAACACTCCAACTCTACATAACACATGTTAAGCTTCAAGGCATGCACATGCAACAAGAAAGGGGCCAAGGTTTAGTGTTGTAAACAAAGGTAGAACTGTCCTGCTATGGTGTCAATATTATTAGTCTATAAATATGCATAGTGCCTTATTCTCTTTCTCACTATAATAGTTGTTTTCTCCCTATAATAGTTTTTATTGTTGTGGTTAAACTCATTGACTTGATATGCGAGATAACCTGGTGTTGCTGAGTGATTATTTATATATGAGATTAACCGAGTTACTTTATTCACTCAAATCCTTCATCCACTCGAAAGTGTCGACCCGACTCTAGGTATTATTTTAAATAAGGAATCTCTTTATCGCTATGGTTATTGGCCAAGAGATTTGCTCAAAACAAACCTATTTTTTTCTATGTAATTGTAGCTGTGGTTTAAAGTTTTTAAGAGATGAAACCATTGTATATGTGTTTCCCAATTGCACCACCAATAAACTATTTAAGAATTTATGGCATTAAAATGTTTTTGTTTTCAACTAATCTGATAATTTTTTGGGGGGATTTGTATATTCTTCTTTTGAGTTTACGTGATTTCATATTGGTATTTTTTATATTTTCATTAGGGAAATTCTAATGTTGTTCCTTTTAACTAGTTTGATAATCTATTAAGAATGTCTTTTGAGTTTACTTGATGGCTTTTTTGGATTGTTCAAATGTTTCTATTTCAATCTATCCAATTGAATATAATCAAAATATGTTCTTTTGAGTTGGCTCAATTGCTTATTAGTGGTGCACAAATATTTTCATTTAAAAAGTGGTTGATGACAATCCTATGAGAAGCCTGATGAGCTTATTTTTTGTTTCAAATGTGGATTTTAGGATTGGTACAATGTCTTTTGATGGATAACTACATGGTAATGTTTCAAATTGGCTTGATGACTCTATTAAAAGTAGTCAAAGATGTTTTTTTTTTCAAATTGGCCCAATGACCTGCTAGGGAAATTAGAAATAGGCTATCTTGAACAGGTCTAACAATATTTTGGGTGGATGTTTTGAAAATGTGAAATGGTCATATGTGAAAATACTCTAATGGGAAGATAAAATGAAGAGTAAGAGATTTTGAAGTGGGAGGGAGGAATCGTCAGTTCTAGTTCATGTGAGTTCCATTTCCAAATTTCAAGTTCATCGAGTCAATGAAGGAGTGAGCATGGAGAAAGAATATAACTCCCTCTCAAACTACTTTATGAAGAGCCCTAACAAGGAATCCCCCCCCCCCCCACTTAACAAGCTACCTTTCCCCTTGCGTGGATGAAGAGCCATAAAACGATAATGGATAGATTCTCGTCACTGTGAATTTTCAGATCTCCTTTAATAGATAGAATTAGTGTGGAAGGTAAGAAGGCTGAATGGAAAGTAATATGGTAAAAAATCACATGGGATTTCACACGCGTTGTTATATAATTTAAATTAAGCATAATGAATCTTATATTATACAATTATTTGGTTTGGGCGAATTCCACTTCCTCCACCTTGTCTACTAGGGTGGATACGAGATCATCAGGGTCAATAGCCTCAAAAGGTATAACCAAACGTTAGCGAGGAAGGATGGCTTATCCCCGATGTTTGGTGCTATAGTACTAATTTATTCCTTACGGAGTGATTCACTCTTGAAAAAAAAATTATATATATTTTATTAATCTGTGTATATATGATACTGATATCCCCAAGCCCATAAAGCCCTTTGAATAGGGCCTCGCAAAGAAAATAATTCTTATTCTTATTCTGAGTAATATGTTTATTTTTAGAAATTATAATTATGATAGACAAAAACACTAGCCATCCGGAAAGAGAAATTTAGGTTGGATATGCAATAATGAAAGCTTGCAAGTAACAAGGAAGTGCATTCTAAGGTTTGCAATCAATTCGAACTTTCTTGACGAAGTTGAACTTGATGTAGTTTTGCTTGAGATTTAGGTATTGTTTTGGGAAGTCCTTATCTTTATGATATGAGGGCAGTATTTCATCGCCCTGATAATAAGTAACACTTGTTCAAGAATGGAATCGAGTACATAGTTAGAGTGCATAAGAAGAAGACGAGTTTGTCTCTTATGCATGCAGGACAAATGAAGAGAACAATGAATCCAAGTAAAAAAATTTCTTTGTTAATGTTCAAGAATAATGATGTTTTGAATGAGACCTTTCAAGAAGATGCATCAAATGAACATGATGATTTCATTCAAGTTTCTATTGTTTGTACTAATATGTTTCAGTGCTCTAACATGTTGCCTTTGAAAAGAGGTAAACAAGATGTGAAATATTTGCAACAATCCACATCATTATTGAACAGTGATGGCAACAAGATGTCGGTGTTGAATGGTGCAAAAATCAAAGAAAAAGCGCCAAAGAAAGATAACAAAAAAGGAATAGGTTCCACAAGAAACTATTTTAGGTTTCAAAATGGTACATGGAAATGGTGGAAACACTTGGTCAAAATTTGACAGAAGCACAAGGCAAGACAAGCTAAAAATGGCCATGTCGATAGTGTTTGAGGTGAGAAAGTTTCCAAGTTATTCAAGTTTCCTTTGATTAATGACCAAGGAGGGAAAATTTTTGTTTCATCAAAGATATTTTTTTGTTCCGCATATTCTGGGAAATTGCAGCAAGATGGTATGTACAATAGTAAGACAGGGTCTCCAAAATCAAGGAAAAAGATCACTTTTCATGAAAAGATCAAATTTTTGAATTCAAGAAAATTTATGTGGATTGAGACTTGAAGGGTGAGGGGTTTGTACCTTCATCCACATGTTCAATAATGAAATATATTTTTGGGTCCAAAAGCTTCCAGTGGGGAGAAGTGATCAAGTGCTCAAAATTATGATAAAAAATGAAAGTTGTTGGAATGGTGTGGAAAATAAACGAATGCGTAGATCTCGTTGTTATGAATCTAGTGCAACTCGTTTCATGGAAAACTGACACAGTATGCTCCCAGAAACGTGTTATGTCCACTTTGTTAAAGAGGAAAACATTTTGGAAAAAAAACATAGGGACAGCCCAATCAACAGTTTGTACTACTGACTGGGTATGCCCATGTGATAGGTTGACTGGGTCAATGGATTTCCTCTGGTGAAGATATTGAGCCAAGTGGCACTTCTTAGCTGGTTTGAAATGGTGAATTTTGATTATTTTTGTGGAGGCCAATCACAGGCTGTCATGTGTCCTGAGTGTTAACCACCTATAAAATTTGTTATAACAAAAGGTGGCTAAAAATTTTTTGAGCCTTCAAGAAACAGTTTTTATTGCTAAAAAATGTTATCTCTTGAAGACTCTTGAAGGCCTCATGCCTCTATCTAAATATTCACTATTGTTCCCATTTTATACTCAGAAATTTTGTTGTTTCCATAAGTGAAAATACTGCTGCAAAATCATTATTTTTCCCCTCCTTCATTTCCAAAACTAACCTCATTTTTATCCCTTTGTTACCCAAAAAATCTTTTGTTTCCATATTTTCTCCTTTTCCCCCCATTGAAACCTATTTTGATAAGGTTTAAGACTCCTTCTTTGCCTTATCAAAACCCTCAAAACCCTTGAAAAACATTGAAAACCTCATAAAAAATACATATTTTGGTGTAAAGGTTTAAGCCCCCTTGGGCCAAGTCCTTAGACTTTTCCACTCCATATGCCCTGGCACTAGAACCAGGCGCTGAGCTATTTTGGGCACTTATCACATCGGAGGTAACACAATGCGCAATTCTTCTCCTTTATTGGAATCTCCGATGCCGATTAGCCCTGTTCATAAAACCTCCAGTCATATTGCTTTCCATATAGACCATGGCCCCGCAGGCGGGCGCCAAGCCAAATCGCGAATATAAAACCCTCCCGACACAAACCTTGGGTATATTTAATTTTTGGGTTTTTCATGTTTTATAGCCATTGTATTAAAAATAAAACCGAGAGGAATTCATCGCACTGCTTTTAAGAGGGAGGCGGTTTTCTCTGTTTGGCAGTGATCGGCGCCATCGACCGACAGGTGGCCTTGGGCAGTATGGTGATACCATTTTCCCTGGGCATTAAAGGTTGGATATCGGCCTGACGCGATATTGGCGTGCACCGTCCGATCTGAGGCTAGCTCATCGGATGGTGATCATGCTCTGAAGAATCTCGTAAGATAAACGTGGTGCAGCACAATTATTTAAAACATCTCCGCCGTCGATCTAATCTGCAGATCAACGGCCCACATTCCATTGCCCCGATCCCCTCGTCCACAGCGACAGTCAACGGTCCCACAAGAGCCGGTGGTCCCTGGTGCCACGTCAGCATCCACGCGGCAGATTTTAATTGCGGCAGATCTTTATTGTTTCCCCACACTGTCAGCAAATCCAGACCTGAGGGACTTTATATAGCATGATTTTATTAACCTTTTTAAAGTCTGGGCATGTTTTATAAGGTTTTTCGGTACCCGATCTCCACCATTGATCGTGTGGGCCGATCTCATTCGATAGCCCACGTGTGTCTCGATCCCCAAACTCATTTTTCTACCACTTTTTTTGCCGAAACAAAGGTCTTTATCCCATTTTCTCCGTTCGTCCAAATAAAATGACTCTATCGTTTTGACTATTCACCCTCGCTCCCGACCGTCGATCTCTGCGTGATCGAAAGTTCCGAGTTAATTTCCTCCTCCGCTCTCCTCTGACCTCCTCTAATCAATCTTGACTGTTGGATGATGCCATCCAATGGCCATGCTCTCTCCATGTGCCTTCTGAAGTAGCAAACCTATATATATGCAGGATTTTATAATGTTTTTCATATTTTGCAGGGTTTAAATGGTTTTTCCATTGTACTGAAGAAAATTTCAAAGGTTGCGGGTGACGAATCATTCGTAGGTTTCAACTCCACGTTTCGTCAATGATTCATGAGGCATTAATGCCATATGACCCCATGCGCAGCCCTGCACACCAAAAAACACAGTGAATCAAGCACAAATCAAAGAGTATCAGGGTTGTAGATAGAATGCACCAGAATGGAAGATTGAAGACAGGTTTGTGGGGGATTATGGCCAAGATTGATTATCAAAAGCCTAATCCTCCCAATTAAAACACAGTTTAAAGAAAATCATGAGTGTTTTATCAAACAGAAGGCCTCCACCGCCACATCTTAGGCAAATTTATTTCCCAGCTACCACTGTGCCACCTGTGCCTCAAATAATTCAAACAGAGGCTGAAGTTATTGATCAAGATCAAATATTTGCCTCAGCGCAGCCAGAGAGTTAGTTCTACAAATGAACTTAATGACAAAATATCAGCAAAGTTACTCTAACATAACACAGAGCCTCAAAAGTAAAAAAGAACTCCCACCGAGCTTAAATCTTAATGTAAATTATTTAATACAGAGGACACCTATGTAAGCTTCTTCATCGAGCCCCCCAAAGGCCGAGAAGCCATTAAGTCTATATTAATTATCTTTGGAGATATTTTATCAGATCTCACCTCCTCATTCTCCTATAAATACTACTAGAGAGGATGAGAGAGGGGTTGGTTGAGTTGGTTGTTGAACTTTGAAATGTAATTGAGCTTGAGACTTCTACCTATAAATAGTGTTCACTGGCTCTTGGAGCTCTTCTTAGGATAGATAAGTTAGTCTGGGAAGTATAGATGATTGCTAAACTAAAGCATTGGACTTAAAGCTGTAACTAGTTTGGAGCATCAATACAAGCTGATTTATGGGATCCTGGTCTATGTTGATGGTGATGTTATTTCTTATTGTGAACTGTTGTTTTATTTATTTTTTCACTGTGTTCATTTTGTCTTATAAGGAACAACATGCATAGAGTTAGGACCTACTGTATATCAGTACCCTTCTCTGACTGAAAATCTTTATCTGAATGTTTTCTTCCAATTTGTGTTATTTAGGAATGATCTAATTCAATTCAAGCATAGGAATGCTGGCATTCCCTCATCCTACTTCCTGAGCTAATTGTTATTCTTAAATGTTATTTTCAGTATATATTAAGTAGATATGAACTAAGGAAGATATGGTGCTCGAACCTAAGCCTGATCTCAAAAGATGCACCAAAGCTAAGAATGCTAAAAGTCAAGAAGTTTAAAAAATACATCGTTGATATTGCAACAAGATGATGAGCTTACCGTTTGGAGTCATTACCAAGGGCTCATTTATTTTTGCTAAAGACTATTTTTAATTTTATGTCTATTTTTATACCTCACATCATGTTCCTACTAGGCTAGGTGGCTATTTGTGGATGGTTGGCCAAGTTGGAAAAATAGATGGACTTATATTTTTAGACATATTGGGCGGAATCTATTTTTAGATTTCCAGTCTAAAAATAGATATGTCGAATATTATTAGCTCTTAATAACATTTGGACTCTAAACATTATCTTATTCTCTTGGAGCACTTCAGTTAAGTGCACAGATGTGGCACAGGAGCTGACAGAAGGAATTACGCTATTCCTGAGGGTTAAGTGGAGCTATTGCATGGAGACTTTAGTTAGAACTCATGTGACAGAGTTTGGTGGAGTTGATTGAGGAAGTTAGTGGAGTTGTATTCAGTTTAACTCAGTTAAACATAGTTGAGCTAGTTGTATCTAGTCTAACTGATTGATACACTAGTGAGAGTGGTGTGAATTAATTATTAATTAATCCACTAATTATTAACTCATAAATCAACTAAAGAATACATCAGTTAACTTCAGTGCATGGACAGTTTCAGTGGAGACCAGTGAAGAGGTAGGTGAAAGAGCAGTGTGACTATCAGTTGTGACTATACTGGTGCATGAGATTTGCACACACATTGATGGAGATACCAATGAGGATTGCGCAGTGCATACTAGTGGGATTCGAACTTGGATCAAGAATTTATTCATCTTGGATTGCGCAGTAGAGGCAGGCTACTGTGCACAATGAGCGATTGAGCATAAAAGTTTTCGGTTAGGATCTCGAGTTTGTGTAGTGTGTAAATTTAGCAATTGGAGATTGTACCGAGAGCTTGTGAGGAGATTTGTATGATGATTTTTACATGATCTCTATGACATATAATATACAGATAGTTGTGGGTTTTTAGCTTTAATCTTTCCCATAAATTACTGTGTTCATATGTGTGAATTTTTATGGTTTTAATGTGTGCATGCAATTGATTTTATTTCCGCAATTAATGATCAATGGTAGAAGAGATTATGTATTGCGCATGAAGTCAAATAGGTAGAACATCAGATAATCTCTGTGAATAACATATCGCTTATTCAAATTTCTACATGGTATTAGGAGCTATATTGATCATTGGAGCAATTGCAGAACATTGAAGAGGTTGAGTTTTGTGCTGGTGGAATTCGAATTTGCAGCAGTGTTTTCTTGGTGTCGAAGTTGAGATGTCTTTCAATGGATTGCGATTGGAGTATGCCCTTGAGGGAAGCTCGAATTATATTGCATGGAAGGACAGGATGGAGGTGGTGCTAGATGACAATGGGTTGAAGGAGTTCATAGATGCGGAAATTCCAAAGCCTACTTCCACTGATGCTACCGTACTTGACGCATGGCAAAAGAAGACAACAAAGTGTCGATGGATTCTGTTGGAGGGCGTGAAGGATCACATAGTGTCTAGCCTTCATGGTAAGACTTCTCCGTTCTTGATGTGGAAAGCCTTGACAGATTTATTCCAAAGCAAGAGCGACCAGAGGAAGTTGGCGCTCAAGGATAAACTCAGAAACATAAAGATGGAGAAAGGCGACAGTATGCCTAAGTACCTCATGAAGTTCACCCAATGCAGGGATGAGCTGGGAAGTGTGGGGGTGACTGTAGATGATTAGGACTTGGTGATCTTGGCTCTCCTTGGGCTTCCGAAGAGTTTGCATTCCTATCAGGACTCTATCAATGGTCGAGAGAAATTTCCAAGATGGGAGCGAATTTGGTTGGATTTTGTGCAAGAGGAGATAAGGCGAAGTACCAGGGATGGATCTTCATAAAGGAACTCTGATGAAGAAAATTGTGCTTTGGAAACCAAAGAAAAGAAGGGGAAGAGCAAGAAAGCTTCTCATTTCGGTGCGAAAGGCAAGAAGCAGGACATGTCCAAGGTGAAGTGCTTTCACTGTCACCAACACGGACATTATGCCACAAATTGTCCACAGAAGAAGAAAAATAATCAGGCTGCTGGATCTGCAGCTGGAGAGGCCTTAGCCTCACAGTTTGAGCTATATTTTTCATTGATCGCATGCTTGGTATCAAGTGTGATGGGTTCAGTGTGGTTTCTGGACAGTGGTGCATCTTTTCACATGACAGGAGATCAAGATTTGTTTACTGATCTGGATGAGAAAGATATTGGAGTGCACATCGAGATGGGCGATGATGGTAGATACAGTGCGATCGGTATCGGTACCATTTCCTTTGAGAGGGAGTCTGGTAAACCCTTCGTATTAAAGGAAGTGATGCATGTTCCAGGATTGAAGAAGAATCTTATCTCTATGGCGATGTTAGAAGACAAGGGATATGATGTTGTCTTTAGCGATGGAAAGGATTTCCTGTGCAGTAAGGCAACTGGTGAGACTCGGAGGATAGGGGTTTGAGTTTTGAACCTTTATCAATTTCAGGTAGATGGCTGCGCAGCAATGGCAGGAAAGGCAGAAGGAGTGGTGAGCCGGGATGATGGCGAGTTGTGGCACCGGAGATTAGGCCACCTTCACCATGGAGCTTTGAAGATACTGTAGCAGATTTCTACTGGGCTTCCTAAGGGTACTCTTGCGCAGTCAGATCAGTGCAAGGGATGTACCTTGGGAAAATTTGTGAAAGCCACCGTTCACGAGAAGGATAGTCACGCCACGACAATCCTTGAGAGAATTTACACAGACGTGTGTGGACCTTTCTCAGTAGCTTCAACATCAAAGCACAGGTATTATGTGATCTTTGTTGATGATTTTTCTCATAAGTGCTGGATCTTCTTAATGCAGAAGAAGATCGAGACATACTCAAAGTTCTGTGAGTTCAAGGCACTAGTTGAGAAAGAATTGGAGAAGCAAGTGAAGGCTCTTAGGAGCCACAATGGTGGTGAATTCAGCTCTGGCGAATTCAAGGAATTTTGTAGCGCAGAAGGAATTCAAAGAGAGCTCATAGCACCTCATAACCCACAGCAGAATGGGGTTGTTGAGCAGAAGAATAGAACGATCGTGGGTGCTGCACAAGCGATGTTGCATGATCAGGGCCATCCCATACACTTGTGGGCTGAGGCATACAATACTGCAGTATATGTGCAGAACCATTGTCCTCACAAGATACTTTGCATGAGTACACCCGAGGAGGCGTTTTCTGGTAAGAAGCCTGATATTTCTCATTTGAGGATTTTTGGTTCACCTGTTTACATTCATGTGACGAAGGATGCCAGGAAGAAGCTGGAGCCGACCGCAGAGGTTGGGATATTTGTGGGGTACACTGATACGCACCACAACTATCGTGTGTATTTTCCAGAAAGTCGCAAGACTGTTGTGCGACGGGATATCAAATTTCAGGAGGAGAAATCCATGAAGTGTTCGCTTGAGAGGGAGCCACACTTTCATGCAGATGAGGAGCTATTAGTTCCTAAGGATAAACCTCAAGATGTGGATCAGCCACAAGAGGAGGTTCATGGAGTGGAAGAGACCACTCAGGCAGCACCAACCATTAGAGGGCGGAAGCGCACTACAGAAGCTGAGCGACTGGCTCAAGATGCAGAGAAGGTTGTAGGAGCACCTACAACATAGCGCAGACAGAGATAGTCACCTGACCGGTATACTAGATACATGGCTCTTGTGAGAAAGTGTATAGTGACAGAGCCATCCTCTTTCGAGGAAGCTGTGGAGGATCTCGCATGGGTAGATGCCATGGTGGAAGAGTATGATTTGATTGTTAGAAAAAGTGCATGGGATATTTTCTCGAGACCGAAGGGGAAATTGGTGGTGGGTTCGAGATGGATCTACAAAGTGAAGCAGGTAGTTGACGGGAGTGTGGATAAGTACAAGGCAAGATTTGTTGCCCGGGGCTTTTCACAGATTGAAGGGATCAATTATGAGGAGACCTTTGCACCTGTCGCAAGGTATTCTTCCATACGGACGATTCTTTCTCTCTCAGCGCAAATGGGGTGGCACATTCATCAGATGGATGTGAAGACTGCGTTCCTCAATGGAGTCATTGAGGAGGAGGTGTACATAGAGCAGCCTGAAGGTTTCGAGATCTTCAGCAGCGAGTCGCATGTGTGCAGACTCAAGAGAGCATTGTATGGGTTGAAACAAGCACCTCGTGCTTGGTACACACGGATAGACAGTTATTTCACCGTACTTGGATTCTCCAAGAGTGAGGCGGATCCTAACCCATACCGCATCGTGTGAGGGGGTTACGATTTGCCATATTTCAAGGATGATTAATTTTGATAGGCATGAGCCTGATACCCCGCTCTTCAAGATGATCTCGGCAAGAGTTGATAAAGTACTGGGCTGACTTCTATTATTTTCGGGATTAGAAAATTAGCAAATAAGAAGCATAATCGTTTGTTTCTCAAGGCAAGTATGCCCGGGAGATACCGGAGAAGTTCAACATGCATGGCCGCAGGCCTGTTGATACTCCTCTTCCTGGTGGTTGGAGGAAGGAGGATGCTACTTCAGCAGAGGTAGTGGATGCCACTGTTTATCGACAGTTGGTGGGGTCGCTTATGTATCTGGTCAATACACGACCCGACATATGCTATGCTGTTAATCAGCTTTCATAAGCTATGGTTAAGCCAACCAAGCTCTTCTGGAAGGCAGGAAAGAATGTATTGAGATAACTTAGAGGCACATCGGGATATGGATTATGTTACAGATAGTCAGATGAGGTGAAGCTGTGTGGCTTCACGGATGCAGATTGGGCAGGGAGCCCAACGGATAGAAAGAGCACATCTGGAGGGATTTTCAGTATCGGGTCGACAACAATTTCTTGGTATAGCAGGAAGCAGAGATCCGTGGCACTCATTTCAGCAGAGCTTGAGTATATGGCAGTGAGTTTGGCTGCATGCGAGGCTATATGGATGAGGAATATCCTGGTCGGGTTGTTCGGTTCACACTTGGATCCTACCGTGATTTATTGTGATAATCAAAGTTGCATCAAACTCTTGGTTAATCCAGTATTTCATGAATTATCTAAACACATTGACATCCGGTATCATCATATCAGAGATTGTGTGCAGCGGAAGGTCATGTTACTTTCATACATTCCTACAGGGGATCAGGATGCTGATATCTTGATGAAGGCGCTCACCAGGAGAAAATTCAAATACCACAGAGGCAGGATAGGGGTTGCAGATAATTCATATCTTGTTGAGAGGGAGTGTTGAGATTGCAACAAGATGGTGAGCTTAGTGGAAAGGAGTCGCCTTCACTAAGTGGGCCCGCAGGCTATTTTTGGCGCAAAGTCTATTTTTAGACTATGTCTATTTTTAGACATATGGATCATGTTCTATGAGTTGCACGATGCTATTTGTGGATGGTTGGTCAAGTCGGAAAAAATAGATGGACTTCTATTTTTAGACATATTGGGTGGAATCTATTTTTAGATTGCCAGTCTAAAAATAGATATGTCGAATATTATTAGCTCTTAACAATATTTGGACTATAAACATTATCTTATTCTCTTGGAGCACTTCAGTTAAGTGCACAGATGTGGCACAGGAGCTGACAGAAGGAATTACGCTATTCCTGAGGGTTAAGTGGAGCTATTGCATGGAGACTTCAATTAGAACTCATGTGACAGAGTTTGGTGGAGTTGATTGAGGAAGTTAGTGGAGTTGTATTCAGTTTAACTCAGTTAAACATAGTTGAGCTAGTTGTATCTAGTCTAACTGATTGATACACTAGTGAGAGTGGTGTGAATTAATTATTAATTAATTCACTAATTATTAACTCATAAATCAACCAAAGAATACATCAAGCACTTCTCAAAGGTATAGATGGGGCTTCATATATTCTGAAGAGGCAGGCAGTGAGTGGGTGTATCCTCAGCTAGACTATAATGGTGCATGAGTTTTCACCACACATTGATGGAGATGCCAATGATGATTGCGCAATGCATACCAGGTGGATTCAAACTTAGTCAGGGTCATTATTCATCTTGGATTGCGCAGTAGAGGCAGGCTAACAGATGGAGAAGATTAGAGTATGTGTTTTGCTAGATCTGAGCTTGTGTAGTGTGTAGCAATTGGAGATTGTACTGAGAGCTTGTGAGAAGCTTTATACAATGATTGTTACATGATCTCTGTTATATAATATACAGATAGTTGGTGGTTTTCAGCTTTAAGATTTCCCATAAATACTATGTTTATATGTGTGATTGCTTATGGTTTTAATGTGCGCATGCGATTGTTTATATTTCCGCAATAAATGATCAATGGTAGAAGAGATTATGTATTATGCATGAAGCTCAAATAGTGTGTGATCAGGATAATCTCGGTGAATAATATATCAGTTATTCAAATTTCTACACTTACCATATCTTAGGCCATTCTGTGTTATCTTTGTGTTTGTCTTGAAGGTAACCAAGTAGAGCAGAGCTAGGAGAGGATTTGTGGTAAGCCCGGCCCGCTAGTTTCTTCTCCAACAGTTTCCTTCAAGTTTCCCTCTATTTTTATTATGTTTTCTATTAAAAGTGGATCAGAGGCTAGCTAGTTTCAAAGTACTTACCAGATCCTATATTTATTTTATGTCTTTCTTAAGTGTTTGTCAAAGGCTGGCTAGTTTCAAAGTACTTACTAGATCCTAGGCTACTCTTTATTCTTCATCTGTTTAATTCCCCTTCTTTTGTCTCATTTCATTCCATAAATCAAACTTTAAAGAGATCCTTAGACATAGATGACTTTCCCCATGGACCACTCTTGAACCTGATTGTTTCAATTAAACCCTATTATGACTCCATAGCCCAATGGACTAAAACCTGAAATTCTCTATCTTTCTGGCCAAAGCTTATTCTAATTGCTTGCAACTTCACACCTTTGAAACTATTTGCACTTAGAGCTTTCCACCTCATACAGTAATTATGCTCAACCATCCAAAAAACAAAACAAACCCTCGGCCTTCATAACTAGCCTAATATCATTATCCAAAACTTCAAGGACAAATCCATCTTTTCACTTATTGGAGAGATCCCTCTCTAGATTCAGGAGGGCTAGATCCTAGAATCCCAAAGTGGTTGAAATAATGTTCTCCCTGCAGTTGGAATTTTTCCAATATTGCTAATTATAGGGTGCTAACACCGAGGGCCACCAAAATTGGGTCAAGGTCCAAACGGAGTGGTAGGGGTCGAACCTACAGCCTCTAAGAATCCAACACAAGTGTTTACCACTGTTTCATTGTATTTTTACTTAATATATTATGGATGTGATATGGTTTTTTTTTAATATGGTTCCTACCATGGGGTGAGGGGGTCAGGGTATAGCCCCAGCCCTGGTCACTACCTAGGGGCAGGACCATGGGTGAGAGGCTAGCCCCACCCTACCCCCCCCCCCCCCCCAACCAACCACTAACCATTAACAATAAATGCCGCTGATGACCATCTATCCACCATGTCGACGGTTAGTGAAAACCACGGTATTTTTTAATATAAAAGAAATATTTATGACCATATACATATGGTTTGAAATTCAGACTTCAGGCCTTACTGGAAAAAAAAAACGCCAACAATTTTGCCATGAAATTTGGCTATTTGGCGCTCAGTTAGTGGATTTGGGGGAAAAATTGTAGGATGGTGCTGGATTTGGAGGAAATTGTGGAGCGGTTAGTGAAAAAACTTGGGGAAGCCATAACCATGGGGGCTTCACTGCGGGAGAAATACCATAACACGTGGGTTCATATCGAGGGATATATAATGAGGAAAAAATGACATAATATATTGGGGTATATATAGGGGGTAAAGGGTTTTTCTATTGGAAGGTATAACAAATGGAGCTCAAAGTTAATGAAAAAATATGAAGGTGTATAAAAATTTTTAATGTAAAAATGGATAGCTAGAACATGTAGTGAAAGTAGGGGCTTTTTAAATTGGGAAGGTGTATTTCGTTTATATTGGTAGGGGGTTAAATAATTTGAATTCTAGACATATTTTCCAATATGTACTCAAATTAAGGGTATTGTTTAATATGTTATGATTGCATGTACAAATATAAACATATGTTAATTGATTGACCCTATGATCATAACTTACTCGGTTACGAAAGAATTTCGTGATCCATGAGGCTACAGGGCATTTTTGGCATTCTAGAATAAAACAGACATGTATTTGAAGTTGTTGGTGTTGCTAACATATGTAATCACACTTTTAGGCATAATAGAAGAGGGCCAAGCCATTGGAAGCTAGGCCAAGGGGAAAAAGCCCAGGTGGGGTGAAATCCTTCATTATGTGCTGTTGTGTTAGTGTTTATGGTGATTTTAATTTCTGTTAGATGGTGTTATTCAGTGTTTTGTTTATGTTAATTTTCTCAATAAATTCACACAAAATACTCATTTTAACTTGAAATTTACCTCATAATCCTTAAACAGTTTGTTTATATTCTAAATTGGAATCTAGCACAATAAACAATAATTTTCCCATTCAGATCAGGGTAGGGCAAAGAAACCCATGGGCATGGATGATGATGACTAGGAGGACATGGATGGAACAACCCTAAGTGTTATTCGTCTGTGTTTGGCAAATGATGTGTTGTTTAACATCATTGGGGAGAAAACAACTACAAGATTATGGACCAAGTTATAAATCCTTTATCTGATGAAGTCCTTGAAAAACACAATTTACTTGAAGTGACAGTTATACAGTTTGTGAATGAAGGAAGGTACAAATATATATAATCATTTGAATTCTTTCAATTCTCTTTTATATCATTTTTCTAGTATAGATGTAGATATCGAAGGGGAAGACAAAGAAATTACACTATTATGTTCTATTCCTGAGTCTTGGGATAATTTTTTAACCTCTATTATTTTTAGTTCTACCAATACCATTGGCTTTGATGTTGTTGTGGGAGCTTTATTGTCTAAGGAAAATCAACGTAAACCTAACCTTGAAACCTCAACATTAGAAGCAATGGTGGCAAGAGGTTGGTCAAAAGAAAAAGATGAAAATTTAAGAGACACGTCAAGATCAACGCCAAGAGGCAAGAAGAGTAAGTTAAATTGTTTGTACTATAACAAATTAGGGCATGTTAAGAAGGATTGTTGGAAAAGAAAGGAACAAGCTGCTAAAAAGGACTCTACAAAGGAAGCTAATTCAATTGAAATTGGTGCAAGTATTGTTGATGAGGTATTTCCCACTTCTACTATTTCTCAATATCATCATAATTTGTTTCTATATTTTGGTGCTTCCGATCATATGTGTTTTCATAGGAATTGGTTCTCTTCATACCAATCTATCGATGATGGTGTGGTTTTTATGGGTAATGATGTTACATGTAAAACTGTTGGTATTGGTAGTATCATGATTAAAATTTATGATGGTATTGTTAGAAATTTAACGGAGGTGAGACATGTTCCTTAGCTTAGGAAGAATCGAATATATTTGAGAGTCTTATAGTTTGTTGGTTATAAATGTATATTTCAAGGTGGAGTTATAAAGATGATGAAAAGCACCTTGGTATTCATGAAGCATAAAAGGTTTGGGAACTTTTATAACCTTGAAGGAAGGACAAAAACAGGTCATGCAATAGTATCATCTAAAGGTGCAAGTGACTCTACTCGTTTATGGCATCAGCGCTTAGGTCATATGAGCGAGAAAGGGCTGAATGTATTAGTTGATTGTAAGTTACTTCCAAGGTCAAAATCTCTGAATTTGAATTTCTGTGAGCATTGTATTTATGGAAATTGATCTAAATAGAAATTTATGGAAAGTGATAGAAATAGAAATCTCTTTCGGGACCATATCCTAAAGTCTCTTTTGGAGGATCTTCATATTTTGTAACATTTATAAATGATTACTCTAGAAAGGTGTGGATCTATTTACTAAAAAGAAAAGTTGTTGTATTTGATGCTTTTAAGTAGTATAGAGATTTGGTTGAAAAGAGAACTATCAAGTCAATTAAATGTTTGAGAACCAACATGGAAACAAGTTTACTTCAAAGGAATTCAAAAATTATTGCAAGTAAACTGG
The DNA here is from genome assembly GCA_034641835.2 of Pinus albicaulis. Classification (NCBI taxonomy): domain Eukaryota; kingdom Viridiplantae; phylum Streptophyta; class Pinopsida; order Pinales; family Pinaceae; genus Pinus; species Pinus albicaulis. Next base: position 514,174,298 of record CM076571.1, read on the forward strand.
GATCGAAAGACATAAAACCATGATTTATACTCCGCAACAAAATAGTGTTGTTGAATGCATGAATAGGACTCTTCTAGAGAGAGGAAGGAGTATGATCAGTAATGCCAAATTCCAAGAGGAATCGTGGGAAGAAGCGGTTCTTACAGTGTGTTATTTGGTAAATCATTCACCATCAACTATAATTAACTATAAGATTATGGAAGAGGTATGGATAGGTCTATCTTGTGATTATTCAAATCTTAAAGTTTTTGGTTGTGATGCCTACTCTTATTCTAAAGAAGCAACATTCTAATTTAGATCGAAAATCAAAAAGACTAATCTTTGTTGGATATGGTGATGGAGTTAAGGTATATAGATTGTGGGATCCTACTACCATTTAGGTACCTATAATACTAGTGTATCCCCTTATTGTTATTAGTGTAGCCCCCTTATTATTCTTTTTGTACCCCTGTAACCCCCATATTGTTATTATTGTGCCCTTACATTATTATTGTTAGGTCGGCTAGGATTATATTGTGACCCCATGGACTCCTATATATAGAAAGGAGGTTTTTTCATTTGTATCATCCAAGAATTGTTCATTTATGTAATGTAAAGAAGGCTTCCCCCTCGAAGTGGTTGATTTATAAGGCATTGATATCTCTTTTATTCTATTTTTGGAGTTGGTTTCATAACATTTGGTATCAGAGCTTTGGATTCTAGGGTTTTGCTGCTCCAAACAAGTCATTGTGGAATTTTAGCTATAACTTATTTTATACGAAGGCCTAGAAGTTGAAATTTTTACCACGTGAAACCAAAATCTAGAGGAAATTCGTGTAGAAATTTTAGATCTTGGTTCACAATATTTTCAGAGATATGATCTATGGACATTAGGGTTTTTGCAAGCTCCCAAATTTGATCTAAAAGAGGTGACATTGGGAAAATCGTCATAACTCTCTCTCTGAACATCATATTGGAATTATGTAAAAAGTGGCTGAAATTACACATACTATAGTTTCTTTTATATCAATTTCAGAGCCAAAGGAGGAAATAGTGAGATGTGGCACGCCATACAAGTTTTCTCTATTGAACCAATCCATAATTAGGTCATTGTGGGATATTGGGCATAGATTTGTCTTGAAGAATCAAAATCAGGTCAGACCTTTGAAATTGGAAAGAATATTCATAGGGCTACTATAGGACCAAATTTCAGATATTGAAGATCTGAAATCACAGAGATAATTCAGGTTCAAGATCGACCTCCTAAAAAGCAAGAAAAGGGTGTGTATTTGTTTTTTAAAATTGCATAAGTTTTGTTTGACAAAGTAGTTGAAGTGATTCTAAGGGCATATTGAAGCATTGTTATAAATATTTGGTTCTATAATTCCTCTAAATAATAATTCTACAGCTATCAAGCCATCAAAAACTATACTATGATGCATGAAGAAGAAGAATTGCAGTATGATATATCAAAATTACAGTACCGAGTGAAACAAATTTTGATCTTACAAAGAGAAACCAAAGATGATATAGATGGTTTAAAAGCAAAAATGAAGGCTAAGTTGGATGGTTTGAAGGATAAAATGAAAGCTAATATGGATGATAAAGTTGTGGAACATCACATCGAGCATCAACAACAAGTTCTCCAATTCTCAAAGGATAATCCAACTTTGGTGCAGAATCGAATGAAACAATAGGAAGATCAACATCACAACAAAATAAGTTCTTAAGCAGTAACAAAAATAAGAAATCAAAAACTACGAAATTGATCAATTTCAGAGTATCTCAGCAAGTGGAAGAACTTACCCGTTGAAGATTCCACATGGGAGAATGAGAATTTTATACATAAGCATCCAAAAATAATCAAGCGTTGAGGGCAACACTTGTTTGAAGGAAAGGGGCATGTTAGGTCCATATAATACTAGTGTACCCCATTATTGTTGTTAGTGTAGCCCCCTTATTGTTATTTTTGTACCCCTATAACCCCCATATTATTATTAGAGTGCTCTTACATTATTATTGTTAGGTCGGCTAGGATTATATTGTGACCCCATAGACTCCTATATATAGAAAGGAGGTTTTTTCATTTGTATCATCCAAGAATTGTTCATTTATGTAATGTAATGGAGGTATCCCCCTCGAAGTGGTTGATTTATAAGTCATTTATATCTCATTTCTTCTATTTTTGGAGTTGGTTTCATAACAAAATAATCATTAACAATGAACATAGATTTCATATTTGATGAACATCACTCATAAAATAAATTGCATATGGTAAAATCAAATAGGCAGAAGTATCACAAATTCAACAAGTTCAATTGGAAACTCAATCATCTTCAAGGGAGGAGCATAATGAAGATGTTCATGAAGAAACTCCTACAAAATCAAATGAGGATACAGAAATTTTTTAGGAAATTGAGGAAATATTGCAACAAATTATATGAAGGTCTACATGGATTAGATCATTTCCTACAATGTATGATGATTTTTATACATTTGTTTCTTTAATTTCTAATGATGGATAACATTATTGTTATCAGGAAGCAATGGAAGTATATGATAGAAATAAATGGAAAGTAACAATGAAAGAGGAAATGGATGCCTTACAAAGAAATAAGACATGCGATCTGGTGGAACTTCCTAAGGATAGGAAGGTTATCGGTTGCAATTTGGTTTACAAATTGAAGAAAGGAGTTGATGATATTGTTCAGAAGTACAAAGCAAGAATTCTTGCAAAAATATATTCTGAAAAGGAAGGTATTGATTTCCATGAAATTTTTTCACCAGTTGTTAGGGTTTTTTCAATTAGAGTTGTGTTAGAATTAGTTTCATTACTTGATCTAGAGTTAGAGAAACTAGATGCTAAAACAACATTCTTACATGGGGATTTGGATGCGGATATATATATGGAACAACCAGAAGGGTTTGTTTAAAATCACAATAACATATTTGTTTGAAAACTCAATAATTCATTGTATGGCCTGAAGTACTCTCCCAGACAATGGTACAAGAATTTTGATTCCTTCATGATGAGATGCAATTTTACCAGAAGTGAGTATGATAATTGTGTTTACTTTCAGAAGTTGGAAAGTGGAATATTCATTATTTTGGTGTTATATATGTTGATGATATGATTGTAGCAAGCAACAACATGGTTGAGATCAATAGGTTAAAGGCTCAATTGGATAGGAATTTCGAAATGAAGGATCTTGGAGCAACAAAACAAATCTTGAGCATGGAGATACACAAAGACAGGAAAAATGGTAATTTGCGGTTATCACAACAGAAGTATGTTGAGAAAATATTTTTGAGATTCGGTATGAATAATGTGAAACTTGTTCAAATCCCTTTAGCTTCCCATTTCAAGATTTCTTCAGGCTTGTGTCTTAGTAATGATGAAGGAAAGGAGTATATGTCTCGTGTACCATATGTTAATGCAATGGGATGCTTAATGTAATGTTTAGTAAAAGGCTAGATATTTCACATGCAATTGGTGTTGTTATGAGATACATGGTAAATCTAGGTAAAAAATAGTGGGCAGTAGTGAAATGGGTGCTTTGGCATCTTAAAGGCACAAGTAATTAATGTATCACCTATAATGGTAGTACTGATTCAACCTGTGGTTATGTTGATTCAGATTTTGCAGGTGACTTGGAAAAGAGGAGATCCATTTTTGGATATTTTTTTACTCTTGCACGAGGAGTTGTTAGTTGGATGTCAAAGATTCAGAACATAGTTGTTTTATCCACTATTGAGGCAAAATACATAGATGTCTCACATGCTTGGAAAGAGGCAATTTGGTTAAAAGGTTTACTAGGTGATTTTGGAAGGATGCAAGACAAGGTGAAAGTATTTTGTGATAATCAAAGTGCTATTCATTTGGAAAGGAATCCAGCTTATCATAGTAATACAAAACATATACATGTTAAATACCATTTGTAAGACTTTTTATTGATGAAAGTGGAGCAGTGGCTCTAAAAAAATTTCATACAAAGAGAAATTGTGCATAGATGTTCACAAAACTAGTCTTTTTAGAGAAGCTAAAATGATGCCTAGCTTCTCTTTCCTTGCAAGGAAGGTGATGAATAATTTGGGCATGATATATCAATTAAATTATTTTCAAAGTGAATATTGTTAGAAGTTGCAAACTATTTCCTATATTCTTGGGATAATAGCTAAGATTGGTTCAAATTTGTTTGGTTTGTTTTTCCTAATGTAAGTTTTTTGGAAAAAACATATAAAAGAAACTTTTTTGTTTTATGTAAAAAGTTTCTTATGTAATTGCTTGAAAAGTTGTGGACGGATTTAGAAAACAATTGAGAGGTTGTTAAGCCTATAGAGGCAATACGGGAAAAAAAAAATGAATAGAAAGTGGGTTGAATGGGTGGATAATGTATGTAAGTGAGTTGATTGTTGTAAATCTTTCTTGAATAATAAGAATATTGATTATGATTTCCCCGTGGATGTTCCCTCACAAGGAGGGTTTTACCACGTAAAATGTTGTTTCAACCATTGTGTTTGATTATTCTGTTATCTTGTTGATTTTCCATTATTTTTTACAATTTCAATTTATTTCCAAGTTATGCTTTCACATTTGCTACTCAACTCAACAAATACCATAATTACAAACATATAGTAGCTGAAAGGGGGCACATTTCAACAAGTCATAGCAGCACATTGAAGAATGGTATCTACATTCTAAAACATGTTGGCTCTTGGATTTGTCCCTACAATCCCTGCCTTCTCTGAAGAACTTTAAAAAAATGTCTGTCAACATCAACATCAATGCATTTGGTCCACTCTCTGTTGTGAACTTTGCGGCTCTTCTTGCTTGTTTAACTCTTTTTCTTACCTTTAAATCTTTTTACATTTTATCATTATTTTTCCGGGTTATATAAATAGTTTTATTATAATTTAAAAATATTACTAAATCTAAATAAAATATGAATTTTATTTTAAATTTATTTTAAATTTTTATTATTACTATTATTATTTATAATTTTAATTAAGAAAACTTATTATTTTATCATTATTTTCCTTTTTTTGGTTTGTCAAGTTGTTCGAGTTCATCAGAAATTAAATTAGGCTTTACTTGTGGCTTGAGAAACTATGACAAACCATGATGCAATGCCATCTAAGTCCTCTAAATCACTAGATCTAGGCCACACCAACCCTTAACATTACTAGATTTTTTCCCATGAAGTAGAGTTTCAAACCTCTAACCTTCACATCACATCATAGAGTGATTTAACAATACATTCATCATCCTCTATTCTAATCTAGTAGACATTATTTTTCCTTCTCTATGAATATTTTTATTTAATTTAAAAACATTATTTTATCTAATTAAAACTTGTCTTTTATTTTACTTATTTTATATTTTTTTAAATTTAATTTTTTATTTTAACAATTTTAATTAAGAAAACTTAATATTATTTTGACGTGTATTTGAAATATTTTTAAGATAAATTATTAATATATTAAACGGATATCCCTCGTGTAGTTGAAATATTCGAAAATAAATAACTAGCAGTTGCCCCTAAAGGTGCAAAGATACACTGAAGGTAGTTCATATCGTCAAGATTTGGGAAGATTTGTCTTTCATTGTTGTGCTTGAAGTAGAAATTTTGTCTTGTGGTTATGCATACAACATCCTAAATGAATTATCACCAAAATTTCATGAAACCGCAGTGTAAGGAGAGGTCAGTGCAAGAACCGTGTGCCATTTCAAATCATGGGAACTAAGATTGGCAAGTGGAAACTATCAATTCTTCTTTAATGTGATTCCATTAAGTGCTAGAAGCATTACAGCTACCCTGATTATGTCAAGCCCCACAACTGCCCAATTTTCATGTGCAATAAACAGTCAAAGTGCAAACCACTAATCACAAGCACTTTTTTTTGGCTAAGCTGCTACAACCTGGGGGTCTTCCAGCGTAATCATTCAGGATTTGAGCCCTGCTTCAACTATTTCTTTATACTTCTGAGGGAAATAAACATTGTAGACTTTTACTATGACTTTATACTTCAAAATTTGAAATTCAAGATTTTCTTTCCTAATTCTCTAAGCTTTTTAGCTTTTTAAATTATTAAAGTAAACAATCAAATTAAAAAAATTCTATACTCAAAATTAATTTCCATTTCGTGTGCTGCAATTTCCATTTCACTTACTAGTTTCCAATTAGTTTCAAGTTGGCTTTAAATTAGTTTCCATTTGTATTAACAATCAAATTAAAAAATTTCTATACTCAAAATTAATTTCCATTTCGTGTGCTACAATTTCCATTTCACGTACTAGTTTCCAATTAGTTTCAAGCTGGCTTGCAATTAGTTTCCATTTCTAACGCTACATAGATCCAACAGTGGACAATGTGACACTTGTTTACTTGAATCAACGACAAAACTAAAAAGGTCGACTATGGTGAGGGCGAAATGATTCAAAAGTAAAAGTTATTTATTTTGCATGTTTAAAACCAACAAGAAAATCAAACAGGTAGGGATGCTTTTGATCCATCAATAATCTTGCAATATGTTGATTTAAACATGTTTTTTAGAATCTGACCAGTTTTGCACATAAAAAAAATTGCCTTATCTTTCCACATGCAATGACAAATACCCTGTCAATGAGTTAACTTATCTCATGTAAATAGCTACTTAGAAACCAACAACTTTAAAACCCACAAGACTAGTGCCAGATGAAAAATATTTTTGTGAAATCTATTAATGTAATAGGTTCATAGCAGGTAAGCAATTAATATGTAGAAAATACATGTGAATTGCAACAGCCTACCATACACTCCAAAAATATTGTGAGAAGCACGTTGCTAAATATTCGATCACATAAATTATCTCCATGATTTGAACTTATATTAGTGGTTCATAAATTTCAGACCCAATGAACAACATATTTTTCATCAAATAATTGCAACTTATCTGAAAATCTTGAATAAAGTTTGTAAGTGTCATCAGTATAATTCCAGTGATTTCCTCTATGACAGAAAAAACAAGTCGAAAATACTGCACTACATAAAAAGGCAAAAGGTTGATCAAAATTGTAACCATAAATATCCTTTCAGTAATTTTCCATAATACAAAGAAAAGAAATCGAGCATACTGCACTACATTAAAAAGAAATAATTTAAAGAACCGTCTGTATAGAAAAGAAAGATCGCTACAGTCAGAAATTCGCTCAACTAGTAAGCGAGATATTTGCGTGAAAATTATTTCTACAAAATGAACAAACTTCATAGAAACAAAAGAAAATAGCATCCACGGAATTACTTGCAATCTAAAATACAAAACAAGGCAGTGCATTCAAATGAAACAAGGTTAAAATGCCCAAAACACATTGTGAAAATGAACCATGAAATTTTCAACATGAAGCAATTTCCTTTCCACATACAGAGATAAATAGGTACATAAGATCCACTACAAATATGGAGTTTGATTAACTTCTACCCAATCAAAACAATATACAGGTCAAAATTTCTCCAATGCTGCTCGACAGGTATTTATAAGAAGGGTGAAACTGAACGGATATCCTTCTCAGTTGTTTGGTTTTATCCTTAACAGAATAAATAAGCAGGTGAAAAAAACTGAGAGAATTTAGCTTAATTCAACTGGGCAGCGGATAGAAAATCATAAATCGGATAACGAACTAAAAATCTGTAAATTTAGCGTCACAAAGTAAATTTTTAACGAAATGATACAGAATTGTAAACAAAAGTGTGTTGCAATTTGCAATTTCCATTTCACATACTATTTTCCAATTAGTTTCAAGCTAGCTTGCAATTAGTTTCCATTTCTATTAACAATCAAATTAAAAAATTTCTATACTCAAAATTAATTTCCATTCCATGTGCTGCAGTTTCCATTTCATGTTTCCAATTAGTTTCAAGATGGCTTGCAATTATTTTCCATTTCTAATGCTACACAGATCCAACGATGGACAATGTGATAGTAGTTTACTTGAATCAACGACAGAAAATAAAAAGGTCGACTATGGTGAGGGTGGAATGATTCAAAAGTAAACACCTTCGGTGTAATTAATATTATTAAAATAAATTATTAATAATATGTAAGAATTCAATCAAGTGATGAAATTAAATGTGAGAGTGATGGTGGGCATTAAGCATGTAGCTCACGTGATGATACCGCAAAAGAAGGGCTGCATAATCTCTATTGCTAACATTGCGGGTATTTTGGGAGGAGTTTCCCCATACTCATACACGGCCTCGAAGCATGCAATAATAGGGCTGACTAAGAACAACGCAGTTGAGCTTGGGAAATATGGGATTCAAGTTAATGATGTCTCTCCATTTGGCGTGGCCACAACCCTTGCAGTAAATTACATGAAACAAGGCAATGATTCTGCTGTTTCAGAAGAGGATAAGGCCGCCATGGAGGCATTTGTTAATATTATTTCCAATTTATAGGGAACGACTCTTAAAAAGGAAGATGTTGTAGCGACAGGGCTATATTTGGCAAGTGATAAGGCTAAATATGTTAGGATCCATAATCTTGTCGTGGATGGAAGAATCATTGTTGTTAAATCTGTATAAGTATGCATAGTTTTTTTTACTGGGCCCCAATCCACATTCTGTCTTAAAATGATGATCATGATTTAAATATCAGAGTGCCCCTCCACCGCATTTGTTGTTTTGTGTTGAGCCATCAAAAAATTCCCAAAGCATGGACTGATCAATATGTTCAGCCACATTTTATTTCTAGATCTGTATCTAAGTTCTTCATCAAGTAAAATATTATATGTCTCCCCAATCATCTCTGCATCTCTGGATAGATGGGTTTTTCTTGAAAAATTATACTATTTCTTCCTAATCATATGCCCCAACATATTAGTAGAGGAAAATTCCATAATTTTTTTTACAGAACCCTCACTCCACCAAGATCTCCATGCCTCCTTGAAAGACTCACCCTACCATCTAATACAAACAACTAAAGAATGATAGATCATATTCCATGTAGCGACTATTATTTGAAAATAAACAAATATATGATCTATAGATTCCTTTGGAGATTTGTAGAGAGCACACCATAATGGACCATGGAAAGATATCCTTTTTAAGTTATCACATGTAGTATTCTCTAGAAGGCACCATAAAAATAATTGTGCTTTTGCTTGGATTTTTTTATTTCCATATGAGCTTCTACAGCCAAATATGTTACTCTGCTTCTTTTTTGGCATACACATAAATATATCCTTCTTTTGGGGATTATCTCTCAATACATGAATGGCTTCATATAAGTTCATCCTCTTGTCCACTATCCTCACATGCGAATTTTTGAGAGCATTGATGTAATGTTGAAATTTTTAATACAACAAATAGAGGAAATGTGTTTCCCCCAACAACACAGAGAATGCTAAAAATATTGTGGAATTAACATTCATACACACAGACAGATAGCATAAAATAGAAGCATAAATCTTTTTTAATTTATTCAACTCTTCTCTGAGTTTGAATTCTTTCTACTCTATCTTACATAATGAAAATTACATGAGCTTATATCAAAATGGCCAAAGTTTATAAGACCTAATCCTATTCAATGTTGTTCAATGTTAAACAAGTGTTCAACAATCAAACGTCCTTGGGCTGTCGAAACCCATTTCTTCATTAAAAATGACGCACAAGACCATATTCTGGTTTATACACAAAAACACGTAAAAATGCGTTCAAACTTAATTGACAGACTTGAAATTGTGTGCAATGCGGTTCTGTTCCACATCACATCCATGCAAATTGGCAATGTGAAACTTTGATTGTTGCACTATCCATTAAACCTTGTGGACTGCGATGTGTGATAGTGACGTGGCACATATCGCATCGCACCCAAAATAACATAGCCTGCGGAACTTTAAACAGAAAACTTAAAACTTTGCAGGCACGATGTACGATAGCACGATCATGTCGCAAAACAAATAACATACGCTGTGGTGGTGGAAGGTAAATTTATAAAGTTGTGATTGCGGTATTGCGGGTGGTAAATTTTGGTAAGTGTGATAACCAAAATACAAAGGAAATAAAAGAATAACAAAGGTTTGGTTCATATGGTAAAGGTTTAGGTGGGTATCACCGGATATCATATTCGCGGAAACATAACATATGGTGAGGGCTTAAGGTTAAGACTTAAGACTTCCGAAGTGCGAGCGATGATGCGGTAAGTTGTGGTAAGTGCAAAATGCACGAAACAGAGGTTTTGTGGAAATACAAAGGGTTTATGGGTTTTGAAATGTGTTTAAGGTGTACGGTGGGTCCCGTCGGATATCACATTGGCAATAGAATAACATTGTGATGAAAGGGCTTAAGGTTAAAACAAAAAGGTTGCAGGCTGTGCCTATGGGAAAAAGGTAAGTCAACACGGAAAATGGAAATAAATGCAGAGTTAAGGCTCAAGTACTTTGTTTGTTTTGGTTGCATGAAAAACACCTCCGGCTCTTTGGATCTGTGCTTGTCCTTCTCTACAATCAAAATTGATGAAATGTGGGCCGCGTCATTGCTTATTCATGGCACTAGTTGGGAGTATAATTCCAACACTCCTCCTTAATCACAACTTTCACCATCAGTCATTCCCAGACACTTTCTGAGATAAACAAAACTTATCTGTCCCAATGGCTTTGTGAGGATATCAACAAACTGTTCCTCTTTCCTAAAATGTTGTAAAACAATCTCACCATTGTTAACCAATTCTCTTATAAAATGATATTTAGCATCAATATGCTTTGTTCTCTTATGGAAAACAGAATTCTTTGATAGTGCAATTGTTGAGCTATTATCACAATAAATTGTGGTTCCTTTGTCTTGCTCATGAAACAATTCTCTCAGCATCCTTATCATCCATACTGCTTGGCATGTTGCTATTTTTGCTACCATATATTCAACTTCTACTGTTGATAATGACTATTGGTTTCTTCTTGGAAGGCCATGAAATGGCTCCCGATCCCAAATGAAACACATAGCTAGATGTGCTCTTCCTATCATCTACATTTCCAGCACAATCACTCTCAGTGTAACCAATCAATCTAAAATTATCAGTTGATGAGTATAGAACACCATACTCCTTTTTTCCATTCACATACCTCAATATTCTCTTAGCTGCTTGCCAATGATTCTCCTTTGGTGTCTCCATGAATTGGGAAATTAAACTTACGACATACATAATATCAGGCCTAGTTGCAGTCAAATACATTAGACTACCAACTATGCTCTTATACAATGCTGGATCAACATTCTTGCTACAATATTCTTTGCTTAACTTCAACCCCATGACAGTTGGAGTTGTTGTTGCTTTTTTGTTCTACATGTTAAACCTCTTTAAAACTTCTACAATATATTTTTCTTAGGAAATAAAAATTCCCTTTTCATTTTTCCTTACTTCAATGCCCAAGAAATATCTCAATAAACCCAAATCATTCATTTCAAATTCACTCTTCATGACTGCTTTAAAATCAGGAATGAGAGAAACTTCATTGCCTATGAAAATTAAATCATCTACATATAAAACAAAAATAAGGATCTTACCATCATTTTCTTTAATGTAGAGTGTGGCTTCACCATCACATTTTTCAAACCCATTATCCATCAGGTAAGCATCAATCCTATTGTGCCATGCTCTTAGTGCTTGCTTCAGCCCATAAAGAGCTTTCTTCAACTTGCATACTTTGTGCTCTTGCCCTTCTATCTCATAGCCAGGAGGTGTTACACTAAAATTTTTCACCATGACGTTTAGCTATCTATATGGCTTCATCATTACCTATTTATTGCTCCCTTAGAGGTCCAAAAACATAAAGTTCCTAAAAAAAAATCTTGGAAATGGAGAAAATCTCTTAAAAATCCTAAAAAGCCTAACTCCGCACTTTTCCTAGTCATTTCTTGTGGTACTGTGGTTTATTCCTATAAAACCTGCGACACATCCCACATGTTCTGCTCATTAAAACTATGAACCCCTGTAAAAGGTAAAATAAAAAGAAAAGTAAGTTCTAGAAGCCCAGCTGGTCGAATATTCTCCCAGATGGGACCTTCTAGAAGTGCTATCTAGTCGAGCTTCACCCCTTCCATTCATGAACCTTTATCCCTTCATAAATGGATCTATCCCTTGGTTTTTGGATCTGAAACCCCATGATGAGAGGGCTTTATCCCTTCCTTATTGGAGCTGAAACTACCTCCCTTCTGCTATAAATTGAGACCAAGTTTCAGTCTCAAGGGTAGTTAGTACATAGAGAGTTCAGAGGGTACTTACTTCTTATCTTGTAGAAGAGAATTGCTGAAGAAATTATTCTCTCTACATTTGGCATGATTGGCATGAGAGAGATTACATACTCATAACCATAGTCTTATGCTGATCCAAAGAGTTGGAGTCTTGTCAAACTAAGGAAAACGACTGTTTGGGACCTCAGAAGAACCTATACAAACATCAAGGCATCAAGGTTGTAAGGTTTCTTCTTTTATTCAAAGTTAATACAAATGGATTCTATTTTCTCATTGATTTGTTCATCTATCTTTTGAATAATTTAATTCTTGGATTCCTTGATCACTAAGATATATTATTGCTTTTGAATTATCATATCTTGGAGATGCTTTTGATCTTGTTTACTTGTCTTTGATTGCAGATCTTATACGTTGGATCGATATCTTCTGGAACGACTAGATTGAATATCGAATAAGCGTTGGACTTTAGGTAGGAGCATCTCTCCATAGTTAATTAATAATTCTTAAGCATAATGGTCTAGAGAAAATGGTCTACATTTTTCTGTTTGTTTCTAAATATCCTTAGGATACTAGGGAGATTGCTCTTGTCCACAAGAGGGATTTGTCCATCTAACAGGAGGTTGTTCTACATATATCTCCTCTTTCAACACTCCATTCAAGAATGTTGAATTTACATCCATTTGATAGACTTTCCACTTTTGATGTGCTACTATGGACAACATTGTCCTCACTGTTTCCATCCTTTCAACTGGTGCAAAATTTTCTTCATAATCTCTTCCTCGCTACTACTTGTAGCCTTTCACAAAAAGTCTTGCTTTATGCCTTTCTATCTTGCCTTCAACATTGCTTTTGGTCTTATAGACCCATTTCACTCCAATGACTTCTTTACCTTATGGGAGGTCCACTAACTTCCATGTATCATTATTTTATATTGCTCCAATCTCTTCATTCATTGCTTCAATCCATTTTTCTTCTTTTAATTCATCTTCAAAATGGATTGGTTCATCAACATGACAAAACAAAGAAAATAAAGAATTCATACCAATATTATTATTAGCTTCTTACTCATAAATTTAACTCAGATTTCTGAATCTTGGTCTTCTTGGTGTGCTTGGAGTTCCACTTGAACTCAAGGGAGTTGTTGATGCCTGTGGTGTGCTTGGAGAAGCACTTCCTTGGTTCTGAAATGTATTTATGTTGTGTGCTTGTGGTGTGCTATGTTGAGCTTGTGTAGGTGGAGGAGGAGCCACCGTGGAGAAATTATTTTCTGCAATCAATTCCTCTCTATCTTCATGTGAAATGCATGTCTTCACATTTACAGTTTTCTCTAAACTTCCATCCCAATCTTCTTCTTCAATGAAATGCACATCTCTTTTGATTATTACCTTCTTGATTGATGGATTATAGAGTTTGTAGGCCTTGGATTCATCACTGTATCCAAGAAATATACACTTCTCCCCTTTGTTGTCCAATTTCTTCCTTAGCTAATCTAGGACATGTGCATATGCCACACATCCAAATACTTTCATGTGAGTGACACACTGCTTTGTTCCACTCCATGCTTCTTTCGGAACTCTTTTCATAACAACTTTGGTTGGACATTTATTTAAAACATAAGCTGCACAATTTACAGCTTCTACCCAATACTCATTTGGAAAATTCTTTGCCTTCAACATATTTCTGACCATTCCATGATGGTCCTATTCTTTCTTTCTGCAAAACCATTTTGTTGTGGTGTATACCTTGTGGTAAACTAATTTTGTATGCCATGCTCCCTGCAGAAACGTAGGAAGTATTTGGAGATATACTCTCCTCCTCTGTCAGTTCTCAACACTTTTATGTAGTGCCCACTTTGATTCTCAACAAGATCTTTGAAGTGGAAGAATTGTTCAAACACTTCACTTTTCAGTTTTAAGAAATAAACCCATGTATTTCTTGTATAATCATTTATAAATGTCAATACATAGTGACTTCCAGCTAAATATGGCATTTGCGTTGGTCCACACAAATCTGAGTGGACAATCTCTAAGGGTACCTTTGCCCTTATACTCTTTCTTGTTGGAAAGGTTTCTCTGTGTCGTTTGCCCAAGATGTAGCCTTCACATAGGCTGTCTGGTTTCTCCATGAGTGGTAATCCCTTTACCATCCTTTTTCTATGTAAGAGGTTCAAACCTCCAAAGTTGAGATGTCCAAATCTCAAATTCCATAACCAGTTTTAGTCTTTCACTTCTTCTTGAAAGACCTCTTGTGTGACTGCTACTACAACACCTCCTTCCTTCAAGTCTGTTATGATCTTGATAGGAAACATCTTATTGCTTGTCATATGAACTTCTGCAATGACCTTTTTACTTAGAGGCATGTCCATGATTGTACACACATCATTCTTAAAAAATACATCGTAGCCCCTATTCACGAGCTTTCCAATGCTTAGAAGGTTACATTTCAAGCCATGTACATAATACACATCTGGCACAAATTCCTTTTCTCCCTTCCTTGTCAGTATTGAAACTCTTCATTTCTCCATGACAGAGACTTTACTATCAGTCCCGTTGTCACTTCAGATTTCACATTCTCATCCAGATTGGAAAACATTGCTTTGTTTCCAACCATGTGGTTACTACAACTTGAGTCTAAGCACCATACAGCTTCATGTTTTTCTTTTGCTACATTACAATTTAAAAGCACATTACTTTGGTTCTGATTTTCTCTTGTAAAATTTACACTGGGTCTATTACCCATATCATTTTGTTTCTTTATACATTCATTGGCATAATTCCCATACTTTTTACAATAATGAAATTGGACTTGGGATTTATCGTACCATTTTCCTTGTGCTTGATTTTGTCTTGAGCCTTCTCCTTTATTCTACTTGATGCCCCTTCTACTTGTGCTTGCAGGGCTGCGTCTTCCACCTCTGTGTGGGCTTCTTCCTCTTCCTCGGTAGTTTGATCTTCCTCAACCTATACCTCAGCCAAAAGACATTTGTGTCTTGAAAGAATTTTCTAGTAGGATTTCGCTGTTTTGTTCACTCTATGTTCATGAGATACCAGGGATGCATGAATTTCATCCACTGAAAATATTGAGAGATACTTTGTATCTTCTATTGCCACTACTATGGCATCAACTCTTGCTGGTAGGCTTCTTAGGATTTTATCCACTATTCTTATTTCCTCATGTGTCTCTCCATTATACCTTATCTAGGTAGCCAACCCAATCACATGTGTGAAGAATGAGTCTATGTTATCAGACTCTTTCATGCAGAGAGTTTCAAAATCTCTCCTCAAAATTTGTAACTTTGTTGTCTTAACTTTCTCCATGCCTTGATAGGTTTTCTTGAGAGTATCCCACACCTCCTTAGACTTTGTTGCTGCTGCAATACTTAGGAAAATACTCTCATGAACTGCTTGAAAGATATAGAAGAGAGCTTTGGAGTCCTTCTTCCTATTTTCTTTCAGCAAGTCCCTTTCTGCTATTGTCAAAGTAGTAAATGTTGTTACATCTGCTGGTTCTGGAAAGCCATTTTCCACCAGCTCCCATATATCTTGTGAAGCAAACAAGGCCCTCATTGTAATGGTCCAATAATCATAATTTTTACCATTAAACAGTGGTAGTTGTGGATTTGTCAGGCTTGTGCCTGTTGCTGCCATTCTGACTATGTAAACAAACAATCAACTTGACCATGTAAAACATATGCTTTCTCACTGCTGGAGAGATCTGCTTCTCAATCCAATCTTACAGCTTCTTCAGTAAAGAGGTCTTGTTCTTTTACTGAGAGCCTAGACCTGCTCCGATACCATGTTGAAATTTTTAGTACAACAAACAGAGGAAATTTATTTACCCCAACAACACAGAGAATGCTAAAAATATTGTGGAATTAACATTCATACACACAGACAGACAACATAACATAGGAACATAACTCTTTTTTATTTTATTCAACTCTTCTCTGAGTTTGAATTCTTTCTACTCTATCTTACATAATGAAAATTGCATAAGATGATGTAAAAATGGCCGAAGCCTATAAGACCTAATCCTATTCAATGATGTTCAATGTTGGACAGACGTTCAACAACCAAACTTCCTTGGGTTGTCGAAACCCATTTCTTCATTAAAAACGACACACATACCGTATTCTGGTTTATACACAAAAACACAAAAGACGCATTCAAAACACATAACTGGTGGACTTGAAATTTTATGCAATGCTGTTCTGGTCCACATCACATCCACACAAATCAGTGATGTGAAAATTTAGCTGTTGTGCTATCCGTTAAACCTTGTGGGTTGTGATGTGCAATAGTGACATGGCACATATTGCATCGCACCCGAAATAACATAGCCTGTGGAACTTTAAACGTAAAAATTAAAACTTTGTGGGCATGATGTGCGATAGCATGATCACGTCACAAAACAAATAGCATACGTTGCAGCGGTGGAATGTAAAGTTATAAAGTTGTGATTGCGGTATTGTGGGTGGTAAAGGTTTGTAAGTGCGATAACCAAAATACAAAGGAAATAGCGGAATAACAAAGGTTTGGTTCATACGGTAAAGGTTTAGGTGGATCCCGCCAGATATCACATCGGCGGAAACATAACATATGGTGAGGGCTTAAGGTTAAGACTTAAGACTTGCAAAGTGCGGGCGACGACATGGTAAGTTGTGGTAAGTGCTAAATGTAGGAAACAAAGGTTTTGTGGAAATAAAAAGGGTTTACGGGTTTTGTAATGCGTTTGAGGTGTACGGTGGGTCCCGTCGGATATCGCATCGGCGGTAGAATAACATTGTGGAGAAAGGGATTAAGGCTAAAATAAAAATTTTGCGAGCTGCACCTGTGGGAGAAAGGTAAGTCAAAACGGAAAATGTAAATAAATGTAGAGTTAAGGCTCGAGTACTCTATTTGTTGCAGTTGCATGAAAAACACATTTGGCTCTATGGATCTGTGCTCGTCCTTCTCTGTAATCAAAATTGATGAAGTGTGGGTTGTGCCACTGCTTATTCATGGTGGTGGTTGGGATTATAATTCCAACATGTAATTCATCTGATGCAACTCTATAGATATATCTAAAGCATATCCGTGAATGGCTCCATATAAGTTCATCTTCTTGTCCACTATACTCACGGGCGAATTTTTGAGAGCATTGATGTAATTCATCTGATGCCACTCTTTAGATATATCTAAAGCATATCAATGAATGGCTCCATAAAATTTAATCCTCTTGTCCACTCTAATCACATGCGAATTTTTAGAGCATTGATGTAATTCATCCATAGATGATGCCACTCTATAGATATATCTAAAGCATGCATTGATAGCCAACCCTGCCCCCAAATGGAAGTATTTTCTGTATCTACTATTTGGTTTAAACTTTAAAGTTCTCCAACCTTATATGTCCAATAAATTTACCACTTCAAGTGGAAGGATATGTTGATTCCCACAGGTCAACCATAGGTCTAAACCAATTCATACCCGATCACCTAATCCCACTCTCCATGCCAAACCGAATCTAATTATATTAAATGAATCAATCATTGCCTTCCATATAGTAGATATATGATGTATGCTCTTATTTTGATACTTGATCCATTCCTCCAGTGATATTGGGTCAATATATTTTCTAGATACCAATTTCATCCATAAATTATCAGTGGTCACCCATCTCCAACTGACCTTTGCATTTAGCGCCTATGAGAAGTAGCGTAAATTTTTTAGTCCCGATCCTCCCCATTTTTTAGGAAGTGAAATATGTTTCGATTGTAGTCAAGCAAAAAAATTTCCTTCTATTTTCCTCTCCATAAAAAAACCACAACAACATGTTTTAATCAAATTTAGAATGCCCTTGGGCATCCAACACAAGAACATCCAGAATACCAGAATTGTCTCAGAATAGACTTTATGAGAACTAGTCTACTTGCACCATCTATGGCTCCATACTTCTGGGTCTCTCTTCAATTTTCACTAATAGCCACATCCAATAAGTTTTTTTATAATTATTCAACTTCAGATGAAAGCCCAGGTATTTTAGCCCATTACCAAAATTCATATTTTAATCCATCATCAAAATTCAAGAATTGAAATTTTTTTTTTTTAGCATATGCCACCTCCTCCTCTGAACACCCTTTGAACACCCAATCATAGATAAAGTTGATTTATGAAATTTATTTTCATCCCCATATATTTTCTAAATAAAATGATAATTATTTTAATGATATCAATGTCCCTTCAAGAACCATCAATGAAAATGAAGACATCGTCTACGAAAAGTAAATGAGTCAGGTTTATGTCTCTTTCTATTAGAGAACCCTTCAACCTACCCCTACTTTTCACCTCTATGAGGAATCTTCTTAGACCTTCCACTATCAACAGGAAAATCAGCAGGTATAGAGGATAGCCCTATCGAAGTCCTCTGTCTGCACGAAAAAAAGTCTGATGTTGCTCCATTCATTAATACAAAAAAAGAGACAAATGATATGCAAGACATAATCTAGTTTTATAAAATTCCACAATTTCCAAGAAAGTATGGCCTACATCCTTTTACTATTGCTTCTTAATTCAGACATACCAGCTTCTTCATTGAAAACATACCAACCAACCTTCAATGATTGTCATAATGCTATTCAAATTTCCAAGGAAACCTAAAAATCCAAAACAAATAACCATCCTCAATCTTTGGAATCAATGTCCCTTTACTCAACCCATTTTATAATTCAAAAATTCAAAATAAATTAAATTTTTACATTGCATCCATAAGAGAAAATAACTCTGGATGTCACCAAAAAAACGTAAAATTTATGATGTATTAAATTATTATTATTATTAATTATGAAAAATATATATGACTTAAACATATATCTAGTTAAAAATGCATGTAACAATATTTTTAATCATATACATTCACCCACTTCACCGTGGAATTTTTTAACCTATAAATAACTTTTGTTGCAAATAATAAAGGCTAATACCATAGTTTATCAATACTAGATGCCCAAAAAAGCTTATCTCAAGATATTTTATATAGTCTCCTAGTGGGAAGGAGAGAGTTATTGGCACAATGGGATGTTATCTCCACTAATTTTCAAATCCCATGGTGGAAATCTTTGGCCGCTTAGATAAGCCTCATTTATAGTGGCGCTCACTACAATTGGTCTTGGCCTCCCCCATATTACTCCAATAAGTTATTGACTCACCATGGTAATATATATATATATATATATATATATATATATATATATATATATATATATATATATATATATATATATATATATATATATATATATATTTGAATTTAATTTTATATATTTAATTAAATTGAAAAGAAAAATTACATGGCTACCTTTTGATATAATTCAAAATTATCTATGTACTATTACCTAAACTTTGTATAATGCCCATTCACACAAAAGGTGGTTGTGACTCCCACTATAGTTCATTGTATAAATTTTATTCAATTATGGCATGAAGTAGACACAAGGTTGAATGCCATTTGAATATTGGACAATATCACAATGAGGTGAAAGAGGACTAAATAACATAATTCCATCGATTGTCAAATAGGAATAAAAATGAAAAATACAGAATGGAATTCACCAATCTACACTAACAAGAAAAAAAGGACATTCGTGAGGGAAAAAATTGTCACCATAAGCTCATTGGTGAGGTCAAGAGCCTTCGTCACCAAAAATTGAACGTCACCAAAGGTGGCGTCGCCAAGATATAGGTGTTGTGGTGACATTCAAGGTCCGTCACCAATAATGATTTATAGTGACGGATAGTGATTGTCATCATTTCATATGAGCAATGGTGACGAACAATAGCCTCTGTCACCAAAAACTAAACGTCACCAAAGGTGGCATCGCCAAAAGTATGTGTTGTGGTGACATTCAAGGTCTGTCACAAATATTGATTATAATGACGGATAGTGACTGTCACCATTTCATATGAACAACAACATTTTTTTGTGATGGACTTTAAATGGTCGTCACTATTGGTGCATATATATGGCGACGTTCATTGACCATCACCATAAACTCATTGGTGACATCAAGGTCCATCACAAATAATGACTATAATGACAAACAATGACTCTCACCATTTCATAACAACAAGAAAGATTTATGGTGACGGAACTTCAATGGTCGTCACTATTGATGCGTATATATGGTGGCGTTCATTGATCGTCACTATTTCATATTTTGGTGAGGGTAGAAAAATGTCACCATAAGCTCATTGGTGATGGTCAAAAGATCATCCGTCACCAAAAATTGATCATCCTCATTCCCTATGAATATCAAGGCACGATGGAATCAAACCACCAACCCCCTGATTGTAAAGCAGGTGCTCTTCCATTGAGCTAGCACCCTTTAAAAAATTAGACTTTAAACTAGCAATCTCCCCTAAAAGTGCAAAGATACACCAAAGGAAATTCAAAATCTAGGAAGATCAAAAGTTGTTAGAAATAACATGTTCAATATACATAATAAAAAGACAATAAGAATAACTTTTGATATAATATAACAAAGCATGTACTACGTAGGAGAATAATTGGAAAGCACAACTAAAAATTTGAATCACAGCATAACAATATAAAAGAACATGCAACAGGAAAGGAACAACTCCATAGTTTGAGAAATATGAACAATCCATGGGTATGTTCTTATATATTGATATAGATCACGAAATAGAAATCTAGATTTATGAAATTCAAGTATCACACAAGAATGTCTTGAACAAATATCAATATGTAAAATATTATTTTTTTTCATTTGGATTTACCTTGTAGAACCTCAAGAAAAATTTTCCACAGAAACAACCAATAAACATAACATGGACCTCAGGAGCAATTGTGCAGGGGATAAAATATGAAGGTAAAGCACTAGAGAATTATTCAAAGCAAATGATGAAAAAAGTATCTAGAAAGAATTGGGAACTCTCTGAAGTAAACCACACATTTATTATCGTGACTAGTACACTTGCAAAAAAAGATCAAAATAAATTATGAACTATTCCACCAAAAAGCAGTGAATTTTTCCACTAAAATACAATTTCAAATTAATCACTAGCATGATGCTAACTTCTCTGCAAAAATAGGGAATTTTCAAGACAATGTATAATAGCTTGCATGGAAATCGTGTTGATAAAACCTTCCAAGGAATAAGACCACAACAGTCAACAAGAGTGCCATGAAAGAAGTGGCTCCTAGGAACCTCACTGAAAACAATATTTATGTAAGGCATTCATCTAGATCAAGGGTCATCATTCAATAATCAATATGGAAACAGGTGTTGACATTTTCTAATGGAATCCTCTTTGGATTTACTAGTTAGGAAGAAAGCAAAAGGTTTCATCAAGAATTCTAACTTACAAAATTTTGGGATTAGAATATGATGACATATTGATGAAGCAGATCAAGAAAATGAAACTCTTTCATTCCAAGGAAACTTGCTACAAGATGACTCAAAAGGAAAAGAATGAGGTATATGTATATATATGTTGACACTGGATGCTATGAAGTCATGCCATGTGGTTGTAGGTAGTATACTTCTATCTTTAGAAGTATGATCAAAATAGAAGGCAGAAAATCTTATGACTCGCAGGTTGCCAAAAGGGCATGATCTACACTAGATGAAATCGAGATAATATGTCCTCATATGGAATATGAGGTGGTTGTACATTATCAAGGAACTGCACAATGGAAGTTCTTGGGAATGAAATAAAATTGTTGAGAAAGAAAAAGGAAGATATCATGGGAAGTACAACCATGGAAAGAAGCAATTAACATCCAAGGAAGCCAAGAAGACTTGACTAGGAGATCTCCAGGGAAGATATGTGGACTCTAATAGAAGTCTGGAAAAGATAGAGACCCTTGACTATACATATCTTTAGGAGATGAAAAAAGGATGTAGATTCCTACAAGAAGGATGTCATGGTGAAAGATCATCACTAAGATAAATTTTGATTTAAGTATTCATATTTATAATTGAATAATATCTGATGAGCTCATTCAGGGAAACCAAAGGGAAGTATATGTCTTCCACAGGTTGATAACCATATTACAAGATGTAAGATCCTTAGAAGAAGTATGGTTCGAAGGAAATTAGCATGATATGAAGGTAGACGAGATGAAAAATTGATGGATCACTTTCGGAAAAACATGAGAAGTGATGGGTGACTTGAGCCCTAATGAGGATATCCCAAAGATGAAGACTCCTCAACAACGAATAAATTCATGACATCAAAGAAATTAGTTCTTCATGAGCAACTCGCTGTTTTCATCATTGCTACTATAGATCCCTGATTAAGAGGGGGATTGGTAATAAGTTTCTTACCTGGTAGAAACTTGGAAGCAAGTCCCTAGGAGCCTGGACAAGTCCTTGGCTAAGAGGGAGCCTTGACAAGTCCTTGGAAAATAGGGAGCTTGAGAACATTCCTTGATAGGAATGGGTATGTCCTCCCTAATTAAGAGGCAGACATAGACGTATCATTCTGGTCTTCACCTGGAAGATAGAATGTGGCATTGGATAATCATTTGGCATCTGATACTCTTTTGGGGATGTATTAGGGTATCCAAGGTAAGAGTAGTCGTGAAAGGACAAGTATCCTTTGAGGATTAGCTATCCCCAAAAGAATAGTCCTATGAGGTCATACTTGGTAAACACACGAGTGGATTATGTAACTTGGAGACAATGATGAAGATTTATATAATAATTGGTCTCGCCAGCATTGTAGTTCATGGTCTCATGAAGAGATGGAGTTGTTAAACAAGGCCTTGCACTATGACAATGCTGGTTAATAAGATGCTATAACAGATGTATTACCAATCGAATTATTCTTATGAGATTATTTAGATTGAGAGTGACCATGTACCATTATGAATACCTCCCTAGTTAAGAGGGAATGTTGTAATGTGTAACTAAGTTAGATCTTCATAATGACTTGTAATTATGAATTTATGTAATGAAGAAGACAAATACAATAAAATGTATTTTGTAATACTTGTGCATGATGGGTTTCATGAGCAAGGATTTTTTTATTATAGGTCAAAGACTTCTTTGATGTATTTTAGGGGTTTTTCATCTTGTCATAAATATATATAATTTAGATTCATGTATATGAATTGGTGTTACACTGATAAAGACAATTTATTGATGTAAATGTATGCCTTCAAGACCTTGTCAATATGCTCCACAAGTTGGCTTAAAGATGGTGAATATTCTCCTTGATGAAGTCGGCTTACACACAAACCTCATGTCGACCTACAAGCTAAATCTAGTCACTATATAAAGGATGATGCAGCCTCATTATGGTGTAAGCAATTTCGGATCATGTCTGTGATAGAAGAGCGAAGTTTGGGTCTACATTGATGCGAGAATAGGAGGCTAGTCTGGGAAGAAAATAAGAGGTATACTTACCTTTTTTCTGGGTCTATACCACCTCGCACATTTCAAATGGAAGGCTATCACAGCAAAAGATGAGTCTCTCTTCTAGTGCGTAGAATAATGCGTGAAGAAGGTAATACAACGATGAAAGGATCTATGATTAGGTCAAGAAAGAAGGTGTGCT
Source organism: Pinus albicaulis (assembly GCA_034641835.2). Lineage (NCBI taxonomy): Eukaryota > Viridiplantae > Streptophyta > Pinopsida > Pinales > Pinaceae > Pinus > Pinus albicaulis. The sequence goes on from CM076571.1 coordinate 514,198,062, forward strand.
ATCAAAGGAAGAAAGTCTTATCATATCTTTGTTTTGGTTCTCAAGTTTACCTCGCATATCTCAGGGAGGCCGAAGGTAATCATAGTAAAGAGGAAGGCTACAACAACATGAAGAAAGGCTCGGTCTTGAGTTTCAAATATGTCCAAAGGATGTTGGAAGTAGGCCAAGAAGAAGACTTTAGGAAGCTAAGGATAAGATCAAAGGAAGCCAAGAAGAAGCACACAGTTTGGGGCTGCTAGGCTAGGGACCGAGCTTCCTTAGTAAAGGTGCAGTGCAGTGCAGAAAGAAGAGATCATCTAGAGAAGCCGAGAAGAGCAGTGACAAGGGTCTTGGAGGCATACTGGTGTCAAGGGTCTATTTCATGGTTATGGTACTCGTCAATGGAAGATCTATAAGAAAAATTGCTTTTGGGTTTTCCTCTCCAAGAGGGAGAGGTTTTGGCCCTGGCTTGAAGAGCCTAAACTTTGTGTCTCTTGTGTTTTGATAATTGACTTGATGAAAGACATAATAAGCTAACAAAGATAAGATCTAATTAAAAGAAGCATAACAAGTTCACAATTAATTATCATGAAAGAAAAATTGAATTAAATGCCCTAATTTCTCAACAAGGTTGATATGCTCCTTATTATCGTTACCTACCCCTCAGAGTAACTATCATGGCTCGAGGGAAAATACAGATAATCATTTCAGTAGTTTTGTCCAACAATGCTTGAAGCAGAAGAAGATTCAAAATCTCTTGTTACTTGGATATGAAGGCTCTGGTGCTAGTACAATTTTCAAGCAGAAAAAATTTCTCTACAAGGGTGAGAAATTTTCATAGGAGGAGCTGCAAAACATCGAAGTGATGATACATGGAAACATATATAAATGCCTTTTCATATTTCTTGAGGGGTGTGAGAATTTTGAGGAGGAAAGCTTAGCAAATATGGATGGTTCCAGTGTACATGAACAAGTTTCTGCCTCAGATGAAAGTGATGATAAAGAAGCTGCTCAATGTACTTACTGTCTCAATCCAAAATTGAAATTTTTTTCTAATTGGCTTCTGGAAATTATGGAAATGGGGGATTTAGATGGTTTTTTCCCAGCTGCAACATGTGAGTATGCCCCAATAGTTGATGAAATGTGGAGGGACCCTGCAATTCAGGCTACGTTTGCAAGAAGAAATGAGCTACATGTTCTCCCTGATGTTGTTGGTCACTTCTAGGAATGGGCTATTGAGGTATCAAGTAATGCATACAATCTGTTAGAATTTCACATTTTATATGCTGGAGTGACTCAGAGTAATGGGTTAGCATTTATAGAATTTTCAACTAATGATCGTAGTCCAATGTCAGAACCTTATAATGAAAAATTTGATTGTCCAACTCCAATTGTGAAGTATCAGCTTATTAGAGTAAATACTAAAGGATTAAATGAAGGTTGTAAGTGGCTGGAAATATTTGAGAATGTACGAGCTATAATCTTTTGTGTTGCTATAAGTGAATATGACCAAAAGTGGGCTGAGAAATAAGATGACCTTTAGTAAAGAACTTTTTGAGAATGTTGTGGAGCATTCATGTTTCAGAGATACACCATTCATTCTATTACTAAATAAATATGACATTTTTAGGAGAAAATTAACAGACTGCCACTTACTGTATGTGAGTAGTTTAAGGATTTCAGTCCAGTGGAGGCACACCATAACAATTAGTCACTAGACCATCAAGCTTACTATTATGTGGCAATGAAATTCAAGGATCTCTATGCATCTCTTAGCAGCCATAAGTTGTTTATATAGAAAATGAAGGCACGAAATCACAACACAGTGAATGAAGCCTTAAAATATACTCATGAAATTTTAAAGTGGGCTGCATATGTGCAAGAAAAGATCTTGGAATACACGAATGTTCAATTGCCTGAGAACAAGCAATGTCAGGAAGGGGGGACTGTAATGTCCTTTTCTAATTAAATGACCCTATTGAAAATGTAACTAGCGTCGGTCTTCATGATGTAATTCAAATGTATTATTGATGTATTTATAATTTTATTATATTCATTATTATTATTATTTTATTTCTAGTCAAAGCATGTTTCTCATGCTTTTAGGGTCAATTGAGTCAAGAGAAAATTTATCATGAGTCAATGAAATGTAATTGAGTCAAGGTCCCATTTGGACTTGTAAAAGAAAAATAAATTTTATTTTTCAAGTCAAAGAGTGAAAAGTGTCACCACAAAGACCACGTCGGCCCTCCTGGACAAGATGGCCTAAAGAGGCAACCATTCGACCTCCTGGACATGTATAAATACAAGATAGTTCAATATCATTTTATCATCCATCCATCACTTCGATTTCTGTGCAAGGAGGAGAATTTCAACAAAAGTAAAATGAGAGAAATTTTTTTTTTCTGCCCTAGTTTCTGTTCACGCATGGAAATTTTTTGAGTTAATTTTTGTGGTATTGCAGGCCCGAAATTTTAGGAGATGACCATATTTTCTTAGATTTGACCAGCGCTGACTTCTGTTGAGATGATTTTTTGGAAATGGATGGGAGGAGGGTTGACTTGGGTCTTTGTGGTAGTCTCAGTCTTGGTCTTGGGTCTTGGATATCTCACTTTGATCTGATTTTGTAAGAAGAGGATTTTCTTGGGTTTTCCCCCTTGTGGGGTTTTGCCCTGGCTTGGAGCCTAATTCTTGTGTTCTTTGTCTCTTTGTGATCTTCATGTTTTGTACTTTCAGTAATTTCTTGATGAAAAAGATAACATAAATAACAAGAAGCCAACAAACATTCACAATTAACTATCAAGTTAAGAGAAATCTACCCTAATCTACAAGCATCTTGATTTCTCAACATGGTATCAGAGCTAGGTTGAAGGAAAGGAATATTGAAGATAACAGTTTTTTGGCTTATTTTCTTATCCCTGTGGCACCTTAAGCAAAGTATCATACAAATTCTATGACATCCTTTCCTTAAAATACGAATTGAAAGAGGCACAGTACCTCTGTGATTCAAGTTGAAGAAAGACATCAATATTCCTGTGAACCGAGCTCATCAATAAAGGAAGGACCGAAATACTTAAGGGCTAGAAAAAGAGACCTGTAATACATGCAAAGACTCTATGGCATTATCTCTGTAAATCAAGGATGAAATTCATATCTCTGTTGTCGACAAAATATTTGGCATAGGTACACATATTTGAGTCTCTATGTTGATTTATGAAGTAAGTTTCCTGTACTAATGTGAATTTCAGAGGCACCTTCTCCTATGATAAGAATACAATTCACTATCTTTATAATCTACAAAGTACTCAAAGAAAAAGCAAATGGCTTATATGAAATCAGTTAAAAGAAGACAACCTATTGTGACAATACTTTCAGTGGCAATTTGAGCATGACTGTGCGCTCCTTTCTGAATCAAAAAGACCAAGTGTATTCATGATATTTGTATAGTTTGAGTAACCAAAATACTGTAGCTGACATCTATTACTACTGAGTTCAAAGGCTAGTCTAAGAGTATGAACAAGTCCAAAATTGCCATAATGATTGAAGCAAGTTTGTTTGGGAAAAAACGAATATCTGAGGTATTGTTCTTCGATCAATACAAAAAGGTTCTGTGACACTTCTATGAGGTATCTGAAGCTTACTATAGCAACAAATATTTGAAGATTCAAGGCATCAATGATGACACCAACATGAAACGATACAAGGTCTATCTAACACTATATAAGGTAGCTCGACTCATTTGGGAGACTATCCATCTTTGACATCTAAAAAGACCATCATCTTCGTAATCAATGCAAATCTGTGGCACTGTGAGACGAAGGATAGAAGTGTATTGTGATCTAAAGTTAAAAGAAACCAAAACCATGTGGATCATCTCTGAGGCATTTAAATGTACAAATGATGAACTTAAAGACATGCAAAACAAGTCTTATCTGTGACATAAAGGACTGAGCATCTCTATACCCTTGTGCAAAATGAATCAAAAGTCTGCTATTTACTCTATGCTACAGGACCAATAGACTAAGGTACATAGTCTATAGAAGGGACCAAAATCATCACTGTGAATAAAAGCCAAGATTCTGATCAATTCCAAGTCTGAAGCTGCACTTAATGACAGAATTTACATTTGTGAAAATTCTGAGCATCTCAATGACAAGTAGAACATGTATATTTGTGATCTGAACTATACAAAGACATACAAAACTTTTTGAATCATCAAGAATCAGAGTTTAGTGGCATCCTGTGCGAAAACCTGAGGGATGCTACTTCGTGACAGAATTTATTATGATGATATAAGGCCCATCTCTGTGACACTAGAGTATGTAGCAGCATTATATCTCTTCATAAGGACTGTGAGGGTATAGGGAATCCGTGACACAAGTTTGTGAAAATAGCACCCTTCTCATACATAAAAGAAAGACGAATTCAATTCTTGAAGACGGCCTATTTGATATTGAAAGATAAAGGACACTGAAAGAAGCTCAAATATATCTCTGTGGCTTATAGCCAAGCTTGAAGGACCAATTAGTGAGATCAATGTGAAGACCAAGTTGCAAAACTGTATGGACAAAGAAGTTCGAATTTAGTGTAACCATATCTTTTGAAGCAACCCCAAGAAGTTACAACTTACAATATAGTAGTGCCATACTCGAAGGCAATAATGGAGAATAGGGGAAGTTAAAAGAGGTACATGTAAACTATGCTCAATGATAATAGTAGTGGAAATCTGAGCATGACTCTGCGCTCCTTTCTAAATCAAAAATACCAACTGTATTCATGATATTTGTATAGTTTGAGTAACCAAAATACTATAGCTAACATGTATTACTGTTGAGTTCAAAGGCTAGGCTGAGAGTATGAACAAGTCCAAAATTTCCATAATGATTGAAGCAATTTTGTTTCGGAAAAAACAAATATCTGAGGTACTGTTCTTCGATCAATACAAAAAGGTTCTGTGACACTTATATGAGGTATCTGAAGCTTACTATAGTAACAAATATTTCAAGATTCAAGGCATCAATGATGATACCACATGAAACGATACAAGGTCTATCTAACACAATATAAGGCAACTCGACTCATTTGAGAGACTATCCATCTTTGACATCTATAAAGACCATCATCTTCATAATCAATGCAAATCTGTGGCACTGTGAGAATAAGGATGGAAGTGTATTGTGATCTAAATTTAAAATAAACCAAAACCATGTGGATCATCTCTGAGGCATTTAAATGTACAAATGATGAACTTAAAGACATGTAAAACAAGTCTTATCTGTGACATAAAGGACTGAGCATCTCTATACCTTTGTGCAAAATGAATCAAAAGTCTGTGATCTACTCTATGCTACAAGACCAAAAGACTAAGGTACATAGTCTATAGAAGGGACCAAAATCATCACTATGAATAAAAGCCAAGATTCTGATCAATTCCAAGTCTGAAGCTACACTTAATGACATAATTTACATTTGTGAAAAGTCTGAGCATCTCTATGACAAGTAGAACATGTATATTTGTGATCTGAACTATACAAAGACATACAAAACTTTTTGAATCATCAAGAATCAGATTTTAGTGGCATCTTGTGCGAAAACCTGAGGGATGCTACTTCGTGACATAATTTATCATGATGATATAAGGCCCATCTCTGTGACACTATAATATGTAGCAGCATTATATCTCTTCATAAGAACTGTGAGGGTATAGGGGATCCGTGACACAAGTTTGTGAAAATATCACCCTCTCATACATAAAAGAAAGACAAATTTAATTCTTGAAGTCTACCTATTTGATATTGAAAGATAAAGGACACTGAAAGCAGTTCAATGATATATCTATGGCTTATAGCCAAGCTTGAAGGACCAATTAGTGAGATCAATGTGAAGACCAAGTTGCAAAACCGTATGGACAGAGAAGTTCGGATTTAGCGTAAGCATATCTTTTGAAGCAGCCTCAAGAATTTACAACTTACAATATAGTAGTACCATACTCGAAGGCAATAATGGAGAACAGGGGAAGTTAAAAGAAGTACATGTAAACTATGCTCAATGTCAATAGTAGCAATGTTAAGATAATAATCTCTTGAAAGATAGTAATAAGGGTTTGTGTAGATATATTTTAGAAATCACTGTTATTATAACATTTGAAGTCTTTCTTTGCTAATTTATTTATGATCAAGGAATGAAAATCTCATGTATAGAAGGATTCTCAATAAAGACTCTAGGGCTTTGCAGCTAACTCACTAGTTTGGACTAAGATGAACCCCGAGAACAAAACCCTATCTAATCATTTCCATTGTAAAAAGTAGATCTAACTCTTGTTAATAATGACACCATGCTAATGTAAGAACTAGGTTGGTGAACAGGTCCAAGATTAAGAGGGAGCTAACCCTTATTCAAAAGATAAGCATTTTACATCTCCTTGATTACAGCTGTTACTATTATCTTTATACTTTGCCTATTTTTTTTCTTTCATAGTCTTCTAAGTTCTAACAAAGCCTGCAAGTCAAGACAAGATCTATCTAAGCTTGATTAGCAATTGGAAGAATTGGAAGAACATGGAAAAGCATGAAGATTAAGGAGGAAAAAATAATCCGATTAAATGAAAAACAAAAGGAAGGAGAAGTTAGATCTTAATGGATACTATACTACTTGAAGTTTGAAAGAAACACCAAAGAAGCTTGTGATCAAGAATAAAAGTTGACCAATATAGGGAAATATCCTATAGCAAGCTTTTGAAGAGTTCTGATATCGTAGTACCTGCAGCTGATTGGTTCGATCCAGGAACACATTGATTGAAAATATTGATGCTAATAGAGATACTACTGATGATTGGAAGCAAATATTATTTCTTGGAAAAGCATATAACTTCTAAGGCCCACCGGAGGAGAAGTAATGTACTCTATCTATAAATGTCATCTACAATAATCCTATTCAAGTCCTACTTAGATGATAAGAGGTAATGGAATAGGACAAAATTCCAGGGACTAATAATGGAATAATACAACCAAGCCAACTAGTACAAAGGAAGTTTCAAGATTATAAATCATAATATTCAGTTTGTCAAAAAAAGGAATTTGTCAAGAAAGGAATGTGTCTAAGAATGGAACTAGGGTTTAAAATGTGCATCAATTATTTCTACTCTGTATCAATTCATTGGTCGTTGATTGTTATCCTCCAGTTCTTGCAAATAGCTAAATTGTTTTGGAAAATTCTCCTGATATAGACAGATTTGGTGTAGAGATGCTATTTCATTTTTTATAAGTCATTGTGGCATGAAACTAATTGAGGTTCAAAGGGTTGAACTCTGTATATAAATATGATGGATAAATTATAATCTAGCATATGTTTGTTGGGCAAATAACAGGGAGAAACTGTAAACCACTTGTTCCTTAAATGACATTTTTCCAAAACAGTCTGGGATGTTGTGAGTTTATAACAAAGGAAAAAGGGAATTGGACAAGTGAAAATGTTGAGGATGCATTGCAAGTGGGTATATGATAGAGAGGTGAGTGAATTCCCAGCCCATCCTATAGTAGTTCTTTGGTCAATATGGATTTCCATGAACAAAGTTATATTCCAAGATATTGTTGTTTCCCCCTCACAAATGCTACACGAGATCGAATATAGTTATGGCAGCCTGCTAGAATATGTTCCTTCACACTTGTTTTCAGGGAGAGCAACTCCAGAGCTGATGAACTGACTAAAAGGAGATGGGGTCTTCTCTCTTACCCACAGGCAGATTGACATCTAATCATGTTCTATTTTGTATATTGCATGTTGGTAACTCCATAAAAGTTTATATATCAATATAGTTCTTGAAGTAATGTTCAAAAGGAAATTTTCTATGATAATAATGGGTAAATGCCCAGCCTATCAGTAGACACTTTTATAGTATTTCCTGGGGAAAAGAGCATCCTGGATATTTCAGTCCAAAGTCAACTATGACTATTACAAAATGTACTATTACCTCTTTCTATTGAAATTCAAAAAATTTCAGAAGGAAAAAATAACTACATACTCAATCCAAAATATTTCAATAATTGGTTTCCCCTTAGATTAATGAAATAGTGGAACAAAATCATTAGAATCATTACACATTGAGTAATATTTCTGGAAATAATGTACTGACCTATAAAGCATCTAGAGAAACAGCTGGTTGAATTTCTACTGTGTTGTCCATTTCTTTTTCTGGTTTTATAGCTTGACCACTACCATGCTCGCCATTATCTGTATGTAAATAATTCTCTTCTAGACTGGCTATGCTGCTCAATAAACGATTTTCACCAAAGATATGGGCATTAGTCCCACGAGCAAATTTTGTCACCATGGAGAATTTTTCCAAACCACGAATCAAAATCTCACGAGCAGGATCCCTCAAGCACTCATTTTGAACCCCACCATGTTTCAAACCATCATAAATTTTATCTTGGTAGTTTTGATTGGAAGTATCCATTGTGTTCTAAATAGAAGGAGCTGGTGCTTCTATATGAAGAGAAGATCTGATGTTTGCAACTGGAAGTGCTCCAGGTAGTTCCAAAGGTGTTAGACTTCTCTGCAGCAAAACATCAATCCAAACATTGCAAAATTCAACTTATGACATGGAATTTCCTTTTAGCAAAAATGAATCTCAAGACAAACCAGGGATTAAAAATATAGACACAAAATGAGCTTTAAGGTATAGCCTCAGAAGGTAATTACCTGAAGCAGATCTTGAATGTCATTTACAAGAAATACATTGGCATCATCAGCAGACCTGAAAAGACGAAATATTGCAGTGACATTTCCTTCGGTCATACCATTGTACTGCACATATTACTATATCAATTTCCATGACTGAATTATGAATTTAATAAGAGAATATAGTCAGAAAATGTTCCAGACATGATCAGCTTCCTAGGCTACTTAATTTACAACCATATTCAAACAGTGTATCAATTATTTCTACTCTGTATCAATTCATTGGTCGATGATTGTTATCCTACAGTTCTTGCAAATAGCTAAATTGTTTTGGAAAATTCTCCTGATATAGAGAGATTTTGTGTAAAGATGCTATTTCATTTTTATAAGTCATTGTTACTAGCCATATGGACTTCCATAAGGTCTTAGGCCATACTACTCACTATACTATGTGGACTCCTTCCAGTAGGTCTGAGCAATAAGAGTGCTAGCTCTAAAGAAGTCTGTAGTAGTCTTTATCTATTCTACTTGCTTTGCATATTTCCTTAGTAAGCTCTTCGTAAGGTACTAGCCATAAGGTAGAGTAGAGAAGTAGTCCCACTTTTAACCTTCTGAAGTGGAATTCACGCTAGTCAGGTAGTGTCTTCCATGTTGTGGTTGTCAATCTGGGAGGTGGGTGACGTAGTACCGGTTTGAGGTGCGCCATTCCCCTTACTCCTTCCTTTCTCTACGTGAGAATCACATCAAGACGTCCTCGCCCTCCTCCCCCTTTGGTCGAGATGAGCTAAACGCTCTCCTTATGTCTTTAGAGCCCTACGCCCTTGCCATGAAAAAGAGAAGTGGATTCACCTTCCTTGTTTGAGACTTGAAAGCAAATAAGCTAGATAATCCCTTTCCCCCCTCCCTTAGCCTTGGTTACAACCTCCCTCACAGATAAACAAACAAAATAAGAGATTGGTTGGAGCATAATAACTACTACTCACCATAGCTAGTCGATCATACACAGCCAGCTGGGCCATTGTAAATAGTCTCATAAATGAACCATGCATGCTTGTTTACCTAAGTGCAGAAGAAATAGAAGTTATATTCTATCTCTAACTTATCACTAACTAAAACAACTAGTTCTAGGTGTAGTTCTTATAAATAGAATCTTCTTTAGTGTGGTTCTATTTTGAATGAGCCTATACGATGATATCGTCGCCATAGATACGTTGAACCTTTCCGATAAAGAAGAATCTGCAAGTCTATTTTAAACCAACGCTACTATGGTATGGGTCAAGTCAAAACTATATCTCTACGTTTCACACTTTTTGATCTACCACCAACCAAGGCACTCTAGTTCCGTATATGTTAAGTTATGTGGATCTATCCTGGTCCTCAGATCTTCACCAGTGGTGCCATGGAGAGAGAAGTCCTGACGCTATGGGCAGGTTGAAAGCACATATCTACCTTGCCCTCAGAAGGACAAGTGGCTCCGCTCCTCTCCTTATCAGTCAAGCAGCTTCGCACCTTGCTCTCTCTTTGGTCGAGCAAGCAATAAATTCCTCACCCATATGAATGAGTGAGTCCCTTCGGCCCTCACCATATGAATAGTGAGTGACTCTGTCCCTTGCTATCTCTTTGGTCGAGCAAGTAGCTCCACACCTTGCTCTCTCCTTGGTCGAGCAAGCAATAAATTCCTCACCATATGAATAGTAAGTCCCTACCAGGCCTTTGGTCGAGCCATCCTTCCTCACACGTAATGTGGTAACGTAGCCGTTATTCCTTTTATCTGGCCCCCGTATCCATGATCATCCTGCTTGTTGGTCTGTCGTCCTCCTCATTATAGTACTCTTGGAATCAATAGCATTTTGTCGAAATACGTCCTATCTCTTCACCCTAGTAGTCCTATGCATAGTAAGTAGTGTAGCCCCAATCATGGCTACTGATGGAATAGGACTAGAAACCGAAAACCAAACAGAATAGTAGGTATGAAGTGAATTTCTCGATGTTTCCGAATTGGTCCAACTCTGTATCTCTCCAGCATGAACTGTATATCTCAGAGAGGTTGTACTTATGCAGGTTGGTAATGATGGAATGTGATCATTATCTGGGATGAAGAACATTTCCCACCAAAGGATCGGTCCAATAATACCACTCACCGGTGGATAACGCGATACTTTTTCATGAATCTCTGCTATTTTCATATTCAACATCATAACCACGAGGAAGGATGAAACGGCAATAGCTCCTATATGAACCACTGGGGAGATCATGGCAGGGAGGTCACGACCTAACAAAATAAGTAAACCTGAGGTGTTGTGAAACACTGGGATGGGGAACGAAGCGGGATATACTAGATTTTTAGCACGTACAACCATCAAACCAGAGACCAAAGCAGGGCTCGACGAAACGGAAGATATCGTAGTACATCGTCCTTCCCTAAAATGGAACTCTCATGCTAGAGCAAGAACTGGCATTCAAGTTGATCTATTATGACCAACGGTCCCGATTGTTTTTATCTCATTTTCTCATCCCACTTCCCCGTCCGTATAGGAGTAGACGGGGGGGGGGGGGAGAAGGCACTCACTAAGCCACTTACAGAAGTATGCCGCATACAGTGAGTTGAGAAGGGTAATAACCCTGCCTACCTGGAGGATGAATCAAGTAGTTGGTAAGAGCCCTCCCCCCACCCTTATTTCTTCCTTTATTTCTTTATTTTGGGTGGGCTTATTCCTCATTTTATGGGAGTCATTATATATGTAATATAACATATGTAATGATGAGCGGCTGCTTCTACTTCATCTATCTCCCCATTCGGCTAAGTGATTCCATTTCATCCGTTCAGAGGGGCCAGAAACAGCTAAGTACGAAATGGCTGTGGTGGGAAGAAAATATAGAGTCCATTCGTTTGATGGCCTACTCATACCCAAAAAAAAACATTGTTATTGGTTCCAACCCAATGTTAAGCTAAGCTACTGGTCCCCACCACCTACTATATATAATGAAGTAAAAAACAAAACCTACTATTAATTTAGGAAATGGGAAGTTCCGGCCCCTACTATTCTAATCCAGATTCCTTAAATCGTCGTCGTATCTCCCAGCTTAAATCATAATAAGGCCCGTACATTATGAATTTTTCCTTCTAACCAAAACCAGATTAGCCACCCAAGTTGAGTACCAAATAGATATAATGTTCTTTTCTTTCAAGAAATTCCCAACCTTCTTTCTGAGGTTCCAATCTTGGTTATTGTTTTCATCTTCATGGTTCAACATTTGGCAATCTGATGCTTCATTAGCCCTATTCTTATTCAAGGGGTCGTGAGTCCCCAACTAATCATAATGCCATGCAAACCCTTCTCTTTCAGTAATAGGCAGTTCCGGATGTTCTTTTTTTCATTAGTGCATACCTTACCCTTATTATAATAGTAGGGTTGCTCCCCTTATTATCTATATAAAGAGAGTGGTCAGCCTGTTGAACTCTTAGTTAAACTAAGAGGGGGGGGTGAATCAGTTTAACACATTCATAGTCTTTTAAAACCTTTTATTCAAACTAACATACATCTTCATTTCATGTCCAGCTTAATATGTAAGAATCTTAGAATATGAGCAGCAAGTATTAATATAATAGAACAACAAACTTAATATGAGAGTAGCAGGTATTAAGCAGATGATATAAATCAGATCAACACATAAACATCATGCACAGAGACACCAGATATAAGTGGAAACCCATAAAGGGAGAAAACCACATCTTATTATTGTTGTGATGCAAAGGCAAGCTCCAACTCCCTCTCACCACTGTTTTTCTGCAGGCACCAACCTACAGGAGGCTCCTACCTCAATTCCGCAAGCTACAACTTGCAAGGAAGCACCAACTCCCTTCAATTTTCTGCAGGCACCAACCTACAGGAGGCTCCAACCTCAGTCAGCTACAACTGACAGCTATCAAGCTGCAACTTGATAGGGAAGCTCCAAATTCCTCAATTTAACAAACTGAATGTTTGCTAATTTACCTCAGATATCAGCTCTGTTCTGTAGCTTCTCTTTTGCTCTTCTTTTCTTGATCTGCTCTTCTTTTCTTGATCTTATTGCTCTCTCTCCCTCTATCACTCAACTTGAGAATATCAAAATTGATATTATATATAGAAATTCTCACATGACTGTTTGTATTTCACAAGGAATCCGAAGTGAAAATTCATGACTCTTTGGCTTCTGTCTTCTTATTCCTTTTTCCAACTCCTTTTTAGAATTACTACAATATGTACAAATTTCCAAGCTACAGTGGGATTTTGTCTTTTCCTTAGGATACTTGCCTTTTCATCACAACCAATAAAAACTTAATTACAACATTTACATTCACATTTTTAATCACATATTTCAATTTTACTCAGCTCCTTTTCTGGATTTTGGCTTTACTAGATTTTTCTTTTCTTGCTGCTGTTAAGAACCTGTTTTGCATACTCTTTGTTCACTATCATCTGCATATTCCTTGTTTTCTGTGCTTATTCTTCTATCCAACTCATTCCTGTATATATTTCTGTCAAACCTGTAATCTTTGCATGCTCTCCTCTTTTTTTCATAATTGCATTCAAGTTTTATGCCCAATCATATCAAAATCCGGGCAATCTCACACTTCTCTTTAATTCCGTGCTGACAATTTATATAAACAATTCTGGGTTATTTTAATATCTCCATTCAGAGAATTACGATATTAATTCAATACTCCTCTATAGTTATAACCCGACAATATCTTATGTGTACATATGCACTAATTCTGCATTTACAACCATTCTACACAACATAATAATTGACCCTCGGTGTATTAAACCATATTCACAAATTCCATGTTTCGCCACTTCACATATACAGTCATTATACATAATATATGTTGGAATGTAATTTCCAACTGCGCGGCTGAATCAACAGGCGGAAGACAACGATCGACAGTTAGCGGGAGTGAGAATAGCTCGACGGTTAATAGGTGGTGAACCCCACGATTGACTCTACGCGTCGTACGTTGACTCACGTCAGTTTGTTAAAATTGAGTGCGGGGCTTTACTAGCCCGTCTTGGCCCGCGGACTTATACCCCATAACCAGGGATGATGGCTTTTATAATTCATTTGGCTTATATATATATATTTACTTAGAACCTTTATAATCAAGTTTAATTCTTGACGTGTATTAGTGTCGACGCTCTGGTTTAGTCAATTGACTATATATATATATATATATATATATAACCTTTGTAATTCAAATTATATTACCGAATTTTATATTTCTCCACTTTACAATAAGGTTGTCGCCCGGCGGAATATTAATAGCCCAACACTGTATGACTTGGTAATGAACCCGTGGCTCCGGCCCCACCTTGTTTATCCCTCGCGCATCTCTGTTATCGTCTGAGCATCTACTACAAGCGACCACCGTCCGATGTCCCTTCTCCAGATCAACGACCCATGTGCATTTCGCTCGGCATCCAGCGTCGGTTTTTAACGCGCGATGGCGCACTTTAAGCGGTGGTATTGCAACAGTAGCCTAGCCACGTGTCAGATAGTCTATGGAATCACTGCCAATTCGGGAATACCGCCTTCCGTATAATAGTGGTGCGATGAATACCACCATTCGCTTTAAACCACTGTTACTGTTCATCCAGTTCTCGGTTCCGCTTCTCCCTACGCTCCAGGTTCCGGTCCGCATTTATTATTTAACAAAACGTTCACTTTTCAATGCATTTTTATGATTCGACTCCGCTCCATTCAATTATATATATATATGTATATTGTCAACTATGGTTCTGCTCCTATTCACGCTGGTTCTTCGGTGTATGCATATATATAAACCATATATATATATATATAACGCACCTACCATATATATAACCTCCATGTCAATCGAATACAGGTATTCTTGGAATAACAGCGGTTTCTCTGTAATAACAGCTGTGGCTCTGCCTCTGCCGCTTCTGTCACTCTGCCTCTGCCTCTACTGCTATGATAACGGCTCTGTCTTCGTATTTGCTTCCTCTGCCTTTACCTTTCTCCTTAATATTCATTTCCTTTTTGCTGCCTCCATTGTCTATCTTTGTCTCCTTGTAACTGTTCCTGTCTCTGCATCTGCTACCTCCTTTTCCATCAATGACAACATTTCCAACAGTCTCCCGCTTTGGCATTGATGGCAATACATTTACTCTGTTTTCCTGCTCTTTCTCCTGTTGCTTGCTCTTCCTGTTTGTCTGCTCTTCCTCCTGTTGTTTGCTCTTCCTCCCCATTTGACATCAATGGAAAAGGGTTGCTTTTTGCATTTCCTCTCTCTGAGTTATGTTTAGGCCCTCTTCTGCTGACTTTGTACCATGCTGCTCCAGAGTGATGTATAAGACTTGTTGAGAGAACACTTTGAGGATTATCGAATTTGAATATACACTGTAAATTGATATAGTTCAAACGCATAGACTTCTTTCACTTGTATGGAGCTAAAAGTGTGAATAATGATACTTCATAGAATACATTGTATCAGCTTTATCTAGTCAGAGATGTATGATTGGATTCAACAACTAAAATGCTGAGAGGCTTCAAATGATAATCACTACTCGTCTTTTATGATTCAGATTCTTAATATAATGTTCCAGAACATGATACTGATTCTTTTCCTCTGTAATTGACCTTTTCATGCTTGAATATTGCAGATAAATCTAGGAAAATAACTTGGTGTTCTTTTGCCTTAATCCTTTGATCCTGAGGACCTGATTCATGCTTTCCTTGCTAGCTGTTATCCCCCTGGAATGATATTTTCGTTTTTGTTCTCCCCCTGAAATTGTGCTTTCTCTTTATATCAGAGAGTAGCATCTGCAGATACTACCCCTAGTTTATCTCTCAAATATTGAAATGGTTCTCTAGCAAGAGGTTTGGTAAATATATCAGTTGTATGTTCTTTCGTTGGTACATATTCCAGCTTTACTATCTTCTGAGCCACTTATTCTCGGAGGAAATGATAATTGATTGGAATATGTTTAGTTTTTGAGTGAAGTACAAGATTTTTAGATATACTTATAGCACTTGTATTATCACATTTGATTGAAATAGGTTCATCAATGCTTACCTTCATGTCTTGAAGAGTTTGCTTCATCCACATGACTTGTGTACAACATGTTGCTGCTGCTATATATTCTGCTTCAGCTGTAGACAGGGATATAGATGTTTGTTTCTTGCTTAACCATGCCACCAGACTTTCTCCTAGATAGAATGCACCTCCACTTGTACTCTTTCTGTCATCCACACAGCTGGCCCAATCTGCATTTGTGTATGCTGTCAAGGTGAAGCTTTTGTCTTTAGGATACCAAAGTCCATATTGTGTTGTTCCTTGTAGATATCTGAGTATTCTTTTTACTGCCAAAAGATGGTTTTGTTTAGGTGTTGCTTGATATCTTGCCACTAGTCCTACTGCTAGCATGATGTCTGGTCTTGATGTAGTAAGATACAATAGACTTCCAATCATGGATCTGTAGAGTTTTTGATCTACATCTGCAGTCCCATCATCAGCACACAGCTTGCATCCTGTGATCATGGGGGTTGTCACAGGTTTGCATTCCTCCATTTTGAATGTTTTCAGCATTTCTTTTAAGTATTTTTCTTGAGAGATGAATGTGCCTATGTTCTTTTGCTCAATTTGCAGTCCCAAGTAGAAACTGAGCTCTCCAATCATAGACATTTCAAACTCTGTTTTCATCTCATCGGCAAACCCTTTTGCTAGTTCATCTCTGTTGCTTCCAAACATAATGTCATCAATGTATTCGAATACAGTGCTCTATTCTTGGAATATGATAGTTTCTACGTAATACTTGATTTGTGGCTCTGTCTTTGCCACTTGTCACTCTGCCTCTATCTCCATATTTTCTTCCTCTGCCTCTACCTTTCTCCTTAATATTCATTTCCTCTTTGTTGCCTCCATTGTCTGTCTTTGTCTCCTTGTAATTGTTCCTGTCTCTAAATTTTCTACCTCCTTTGCCATCAATGACAACATTTCCAACAGTCTCCCCCTTTGGCATTGATGGAAATACATACATTTTCTCTGTTTGCCTACTCTTTCTCCTGTTGCTTCCTCTTCCTATTTGCCTGCTCTTTCTCCTTTTGCTTGCTCTTCCTCCCCCTTTGACATCAATGGAAAAGGGTTGCTTTTTGCATTTCCTCTCTCTGAGTTATGTTTAGGCCCTCTTCTCTTGACTTTGTACTATCTTTGCTCAGAATGATGTATTATACTTGTTGAAGAACACTTTGAGGATTATCAAATTTGAATATACATTGTAAATTGATACGGTTAAAACACATAGACTTCTTTCACTTGTATACGCTAAAAGTGTGAATAATGATACTTCATAGAATACATTGTATCAGCTG
Organism: Pinus albicaulis; assembly: GCA_034641835.2. Lineage (NCBI taxonomy): Eukaryota > Viridiplantae > Streptophyta > Pinopsida > Pinales > Pinaceae > Pinus > Pinus albicaulis. The sequence continues at coordinate 514,215,093 of CM076571.1, forward strand.
TATCTTAGTCATAGATGTATGATTGGATTCAACAACTAAAATGCTGAGAGGCTTCAAATGATAATCACTACTCGTCTTTTATGTTTCAGATTATCAATATAATGTTTCAGAACACAATACTGATCCTTTTGCTCTGTAACTGACCTTTTGATGCTTGAATAATGTAGATAACTCTAGGATGATAACTTGGTGTTCTTTTTCCTTAATCCTTTGATCCTGAGGACCTGATTCATGCTTTCCTTGCTGGTTGTTCTCCCCCTGGAATGATATTTTTGTTTTTGTTCTCCCCCTAAAATTGTGCTTCCTCTTTATATTAGAGAGTAGCATCTGCAGATACTACCCCTAGTTTATCTCTCAAGTATTGAAATGGTTCTCTAGCAAGAGGTTTGGTAAATATATCAGCTGTCTGTTCTTTCGTTGGTACATATTCCAGCTTTACTATCTTCTGAGCCACTTGTTCTCGGAGGAAATGATACTTGATTGGAATATGTTTGGTTTTTGAGTGAAGCACAGGATTTTTAGATATACTTATAGCACTTGTATTATCACATTTGATTGAGATAGGTTCTTCGATGCTTACCTTCATGTATTGGAGAGTTTGCTTCATCCACATGACTTTAGTACAACATGCTGCTGCTGCTATATATTCTGCTTCAGCTGTAGACAGAGAGATGGATGTTTGTTTCTTGCTTAACCATGCCACCAGACTTTCTCCTAGATAGAAAGCACCTCCACTTGTACTTTTCCTATCATCAACACAACTGGCCCAATCTGCATCTGTGTATGCTGTTAAATTGAATCTTTTTCCTTTAGGATACCAAAGTCCATATTGTGTTGTTCCTTGTAGATATCTGAGTATTCTTTTTACTGCCAGAATATGGTTTTGTTTAGGTGCTGCTTGATATCTTGCCACTAGTCCTACTGCTAGCATGATGTCTGGTCTTGATGCTGTCAAATGCGAAGGTTTTAACCACAGACATAAATTATCTACACACGAATCTTATAACATAAAATAATAATGGCGAGCATAAAACATAAAATAGATAAACACAGAGATTTTTCCCCTGGATCCCAAATCGGGACTACCAGCTTGATTTTCATTATAATCCTTTTAGTGTTACAACACATATATATACATGCCGAAGCATACATAAACCCCAATCCATTAACCCTGGATTAGAACATAACCGTAGTTCCCTTGACCGGATCTACAAAATACCAGGGGCCGAAAACCATCGTACCCCAAAGCCATGTGCAAACTCATGCACAAAACATGGGTGGGTCCGCATACCAAAAAATTTCGTAGGCGTACCGAGACCTGACATTTTGCCGCCCCTGTGACCCCTATTTGCGCCGGCGCAACGTACAGCACATTAAGGGCTAGTCGTGGAAAGAATATAACACATACCCAAAAACTGCATAAACTTCCTATCATGGATCTATAGAGTTTTTGATCTATATCAGCAGACCCATCATCAGCACACAGCTTGCATCCCATGATCATGGGAGTTGACACAGGTTTATAGTCCTCCATTTTGAACTTTTTCAACATTTCTTTTAAGTATTTTTCTTGTGAGATGAATGTACCTGTGTTATTTTGCTGAATTTGCAGTCCCAAGTAGAAACTAAGCTCTCCAATCATAGACATTTCAAACTCTGTTTTCATCTCATCAACAAACCCTTTTGCTAGTTCTTATCTGTTTCTTCCAAACATAATGTCATCAACATATACTACAACAATCAGGAGTTCATTTTCATGGGCTTTTATGTATAGATTGTTGTCTACTCCACCTCTCTTAAAACCCTATTTTTGCAAATATTTATCCAGTCTTGAGTACCAAGCACGAGGAGCCTGTTTCAGTCCATATAGGGCCTTCTTCAGTCTGCATACATAGTCTTCTTTGTCTGTCAATGAGAAGCCTTCTGGTTGTTCCATGTATACTTCTTCTTCTAGATCTCCATTAAGAAAAGAAGACTTTACATCCATTTGATATACCTTGAAGTCTTGGTAGCATGCAAATGCCAGGAACATTTTGATAGCTTCCATTCTGGCTACTGGGGAAAATGTTTCTTCATAATCAAGTCCTTCAATTTGTGAGTATCCTTTGCAGACCAGCCTAGCTTTATTCCTAATTACTTGTCCTTGCTCATTCATTTTGTTTTTGAATACCCATTTTGAACCAATGATATTATTCTCAATTGGTCTAGGAACTAGTTCCCAGGTATTGTTCTTCTCAATTTGGTCCAATTCTTCATTCATTGCTTTTACCCAATACTTGTCCTTGCTAGCTTCTTCAAACTTCTTTGGCTCTATTTGTGATAACATTGCTATGTATACTTCTTCTGTCTGTTCAGCTAGCTGCCTTCTTTTTTTCACTCCTACACTCTTGTCTCCTATGATTTGATCTTCTGGATGGTTCTTTTGAGTGTATCTTGAGGGGGTTTTTGAGTTCAGTTCAACATTTTCTGATGTTTTGCTTGTTTCTTCATCATCTTGGTCCTCTTCTTCATGATTTTCAGGATGGCTGCTGCAATCTATATCTCTTGTCTTGTTTGGAAGTTCTTCATCAAATCTTACATCAATACTTTCTACAATTTTTTGAAGAGTCTTGTTGTAGCATCTGTATCCTTTACTCTTGGATGCATATCCTAAGAGTATTCCTTCATCTTCTCTTGCATCAAACTTCCCCAGATTTTCATCATTATTCTTTATGTAGCACTTGCTGCCAAAGACTCTAAAGTGCTTGATTGATGCAGGTTTACCATACCATAGTTCATAAGGTGTCTTGTCACTGTTAGGTCTTAAATGAGCTTTGTTTAGAATATGTACTGTTGTGTGTACAGCTTCTGCCCAAAAGGTTTGAGTAATGTTACTCTCTTGCATCATAGCTCTGGCCATTTGTTGTACAGACCTGTTTTGTCTCTCTGCTACTCCATTCTGCTGAGGTGTCCCTGCAATGGTAAATTGTTGTTTTATTCCATGTTCATTACATAGGTCTGCAAAGTCATAATCTGTGAATTCTCCTCCTCTATATGATCTGATACATTTTAGCTTGCATCCAGTTTGATTTTCTGCTAATGCTTTGAATGTCTTAAACTTTTCTAGTGCTTCTGATTTGTTCTTGAGAAAAGCAACCCATGTCATTCTCGAGAAATCATCTATTATCAGCATGAAGTAGGATTCTCCACTTGGTGTTTTAGTTCTTGCAGGTCCACACAGATCCATGTGCACAAGCTGGAGTGGTCTTCTTGTTGATAGCTCATTTTTAGATTTAAAGGATGTGCGAGTCTGTTTCCCAAATTGACAAGATTTGCATATGGTATTTGAAGGCCTTTTTATTTCTGGCATATCTCTGACAGCTTTCTTCTTGCTCAGTCTGATGATATGGTCGAAGCTGAGATGTCCCAATCTCCTATGCCATAACCATGACTCCTCAAGTTTGCTTAGATGGCAGGCTTCATCCTCCTCTTTTACTATGTAAACATTACTCTCTGTTCGAACACCTTTGAGCAGAGTCTTTCCTGTTGTGCTTGATCTGACTTCACAATCTTGTGCTCTAAAGAGAACTTCACAACCTTTGTCACACATCTGACTGACACTCAGTAAATTTTCTTTCAGCCCATCTACAAATAGTACATCTTGGGCCTTTCCTCTTCCATTATCTATGCTGACTGAGCCTTTTCCCTTGATCTTACCTGATTTATCATTGCCAAAAGTAACATTGCCAGATTTCTTTTCATCAAGAGTTATAAACTTGATTTTGTCTCCAGACATATGTTTTGAGCAGCCACTGTCTAAGTACCACTGGCTTTTCAGGTCTTGAGCAGTTAGGGCCAGGTCACATTTATTCTCCTTCTTTATCCACTGGAAGCACCCTTTTGTTTGGTATCTTTTGTGGGATGATGGACTACATTTTCTTAGAGGACATTTAGAAGGTATATGTCCAACTTGATTGCATACACAACATTTGATCATAATTTTTGCAGAGTTATGAGTATGAACAAAATTTCTTTGAATCATAAACCTCCTTGAGGTGTTAAACATCAATCTTTGTTCATACTTTCTACATTCAATGATTTTATGACCAAATTCCTTACAATAAAAACAGTAACCATAGAAGCTATTTGCATACCTGATGTAAGGTTGTCTCTTCCATTTGTTTGCTTGAGGCAGTCTCTTCAATGTTTGCATCTTTTGCTAGTTTGAATTACTCCTTCTTGCATGACAATATGCAGCAATGTGTCCCAACTTGTGGCAGACATAACAGGTGGCATTCTTCATTGGAGGGAAGAATCTTCTTTGATGGTTTCCAAATTTTACATATTCAGGGGTCTTAGTATTTATTACATTCTTTGCTACTAGTGGTTTCTTCTGATCTCTGTCTTCCTTATTGCAGATTTCTTCTTTTGTAGGAATTGTTTGAGCTACTTCATCATTCTTCTTTGATTTTACAAAAATAATATTTTTGTTTTCCTTTTCTTTGCCTTTACTCGATTCTCCTTCATAGCCTATTCCTGTTTTTATCATTGGGGATCTTTGAGCAACCAGAATTTCATTCAAATTACTAGAGCTTGTTTGAGAAGAGTTTATAAGCACTGTCCTTTGAGCATTTTCTAGTTTCTTCCTGAGACATACTACTTCTTCTTCCAGTTTCTCTTGTTCTCGAGTTTTATCCTTGATTTGCTGAAGTAACATGTCTTCTATCTTCTTGGCTTCTTCAAGCTCTACCTTTAGCTGAATGAGGACTTCTGAGTTTTTTTCTTCTCTTACATACTTAAGAAGAATGTCCTTTTGTTTTCTGCACTTCAGTTTGAGCCTGTCAATCTCTTCCAGATCACTTTTTAGCTCCCCCTCAAGGTCGATTTCCCCTTCTTCTTCTTCATCTTCTAGCAGGAGTCCTTCAAGATCTTCTATGGCCATCAATAAGAATTCGGAGGTTCCTTCTTCACTTGAGGGTTCATCTGAATCTTCAGATGTACTGCTGTCTTGTTGAGCATAGAAGGATTTTCTGCTGAACTTCTTTCCTTTCTGCCAGTTCTTTGATTTATTTTTCTCTGACTCTTGAGCCTGATTTCTTACTTTCTTGTGAGGACACTTAGCAGCATAGTGTCCAACTCTTCCACAGTTAAAGCATTTGAAAGGGAGTTTACCTTTGTATTTACCTGAGCCTCTATCCAATTTCTTGACAAATTTTGCCTCTTCTTCATCCGAGCAAGAGCATATGTCTCCCTCTTCTTCTTTCTTCTTTTCTATTTTAAAGGCTGCCTCCCTCGTACTTGGCTTCTTCTGTGGGAGCCTCATCTCATATGCTATTAAATTTCCAAGTAGCCGGTTCATGGTCAAGGTCTCCCAATCAGCTGTTTCTTCTATTGCAGACACCTTTGGATTAAACCTGGATGGAAGAGATCTTAGAATCTTTTGCACAATTATACTTTCTGGCATTTTTTCTCCAAGAGCTTTCATATTGTTAATAATTTCTGCAGCTTTTAGGAAGAAAATGGCAATGTCTTCATCATCATTCATTTTTAAGTTTTCAAACTGGGCTCTATATACTTGAAGTTTGGCAGTTTTTACTTTCTGGTCTCCCTCATGTATGTTTTCAAGAGTATCCCATATTTTTTTGGCAGTGTCTTTGTGCATTACTTTAATAAACTCTGCTTCACACAATCCATTCAGGATGGCATTCATGGCTTTTGCATTAGCCACAAAATCTTGTTTTGTTTATTTTTCTGTGTCAGTTGCCTTTGGGGCATATCCTAATTCCACAGCAGCCTAGACTTCTATTCCTAGAGACATTATGTATGTACTCATTCTGATTTTCCAGAAAGCATAATTTTCACCAGTGAAGAAAGGGGCTTTATTGGTTGAGCATCCTTCTATACTAGCCATCTTGGGAACCTAGGATCTCCTTTCCGTTGCTAGATTTCGAAAAAGGAACCCGCTCTGATACCAATTGTTGAACTCTTAGTTAAACTGAGAGGGGGGGGGGTGAATCAGTTTAACACATTCATAGTCTTTTTAAACCTTTTATTCAAACTAACATACATCTTCATTTCATGTCCAGCTTAATATGTAAGAATCTTAGAATATGAGCAGCAAGTATTAATATAATAGAAAAACAAACTTAATATGAGAGCAGCAGGTATTAAGCAGATGATATAAATAATATCAACACATAAACATCATGCACAGAGACACCAGATATAAGTGGAAACCCATAAAGGGAGAAAACCACATCTTATTATTGTTGTGATGCAAAGGCAAGCTCCAACTCCCTCTCACCACTGTTTTTCTGCAGGCACCAACCTACAGGAGGCTCCTACCTCAATTCTGTAAGCTACAACTTGCAAGGAAGCACCAACTCCCTTCAATTTTCTGCAGGCACCAACCTACAGGAGGCTCCAACCTCAGTCAGCTACAACTGACAGCTATCAAGCTTCAACTTGATAGGGAAGCTCCAACTTCCTCAATTTAACAAACTGAATGTTTGCTGATTTACCTCAGATATCAGCTCTGTTCTGTAGCTTCTCTTTCTGCTCTTCTTTTCTTGATCTTCTCTTCCTTGTACTTCTATACTCTGCCTTCTCTATATTTGCTCTCTCTCCCTCTATCACTCAACTTGAGCTTATCAAAATTGGTATTATATATAGAAATTCTCACATGACTGTTTGTATTTCACAAGGAATCCGAAGTGAACAGTCATGACTCTTTGGCTTCTGTCGTCTTATTCCTTTTTCCAACTCCTTTTTAGAATTACTACACTATGTACAAATTTCCAAGCTACAGTGGGATTTTGTCTTTTCCTTAGGATACTTGCCTTTGCATCACAACCAATAAAAAATTAATTACAACATTTACATTCACATTTTTATTCACATATTTCAATTTTACTCAGCTCCTTTTCTGGATTTTGGCTTTACTAGATTTGTCTTTTCTTGTTGCTGTTAAGAACCTGTTCTGCATACTCTTTGTTCACTGTCATCTGCATATTCCTTGTTTTCTGTGCTTATTCTTCTGTCCAACTCATTCCTGTACATATTCGTGTCAAACCTGTAATCTTTGTGTATCTCTGCATGCTCTTCCTTTTTTTTTCATAATTGCATTCAAGTTTTATGCCCAATCATTTCCCAATCCGGGCAATCTCACACTTCTCTTTAATTCCATGCTGGCAATTTATATAAACAAGTCTGGGTTATTTTAATATCTCCATTCAGAGAATTGCGATATTAATTCAATACTCCTCTATAGTTATAACCCGACAATCTCTTATTTGTACATATGCACTAATTCTGCATTTACAACCATTCTACACAACATAATAATTGACCCTCGGCGTATTAAACCATATTCACAAATTCCATGTTTCGCCACTTCACATATACAATCATTATACATAATATATGTTGGAACTAAATTTCCAACTGTGCAGCTGAATCAACAGGCGGAAGACAGCGATCGACAATTAGCGAGAGTGAGAATAGATCGACGGTTAATAGGTGGTGAACCCCCGCAGTTGACTTGCTGATCGTATGTTGACTCGCGATCAACGGTTAAAATTGAGTGCGGGGCTTTACCCCAACTGTACTGAGTCGACAGACTTATACCCCCGCAACTACCAGGGATGATGGCTTTTATAATTCCCGGCTTATATATATATATATTTACCTCCGAACCTTTATAATCAAATTTTAATTCTTCGAACGTGTATTAGTGTCGACGCTTTGGTTTAGTCAATTGACTATATATATATATAGATAACCTTTGTAATTCAAATTATATTACCAAATTTTATATTTCTCCACTTTACAATAAGGTTTTCGCCCGGCGGAATATTAATAGCCCAACACTGTATGACTTTGTAATGAACCCGTGGCTCCGGCCCCACCTTGTCTATCCCTCGCGCATCTCTGTTATCGTCCGAGCATCTACTGCAAGTGACCACCGTCCGATGTCCCTTCTCCAGATCAACGACCCATGTGCATTTTGCTCGACATCCAGCGTCGGTTTTTAACGCGCGATGGCGCACTTTAAGCGGTGGTATTGCAACAGTAGCCTAGCCACGTGTCAGATAGTCTATGGAATCGCTACCAATTCAGGAATACCGCCTTCCGTATAATAGTGGTGCGATGAAAACCACCATTCACTTTAAACCACTGTTACTGTTCATCCAGTTCTTGGTTCCGCTTCTCCCTACACTCCAGGTTCCGGTCCGCATTTATTATTTAACAAAACACTCACTTTTCAATGTATTTTTATGATTCGACTCCGCTCCATTCAATTATATATATATATATATATATATATATTGTCAACTATGGTTCCGCTCCTATTCACGCTGGTTCTTCGGTGTATGCATATATATAAACCATATATATATATATATATATATATATATATAACGCACCTACCATATATATAATGCACAGTTCTACCATATATACAACCTCCATGTCAATCGAATACAAGTGCTCTATTCTTGGAATAACAACGGTTTCTCTGTAATAACAGCTGTGGCTCTGCCTCTGCCGCTTCTGTCACTTTGCCTCTGCCTCTACTGCTGTGATAACGGCTTTGTCTCCGTATTTTCTTTCTCTGCCTCTGCCTTTCTCCTTAATATTCATTTCCTTTTTGCTGCCTCCATTGTCTATCTTTGTCTCCTTGTAACTGTTCATGTCTCTGCATCTGCTACCTCCTTTTCCATCAATGACAACATTTCCAACACATCACTTCCAGCCCAATCTGCATCAGTGTATGCATGAAAAGTAAGATCAACATTCTTTGGATACCATAGTCCAAAATCTTGAGTTCCTTGTAGATATTTGAATATTTTTTTCACAGCCTGAAGGTGAGACTCTTTTGAATTGGCTTGAAATCATCCAACAATCCCAACTGCATGCATAATGTCTGGTCTTGTCCCAGTGAGATAAAGTAGAATTCCTATCATAGATCTGTATTCTGGTTGATTCACCATGGGGGAATCATCATTAGAACTGAGATTACATCCGGTTATCATTGGTGTACTTACAGGTTTGCAATCTTCCATGCCATACTTCTTTAAGATTTTCTTGAGGTATTTTTCTTGTGATAAGAATATGCCATCTGTTGCTTGTTGCACTTGCAAGCCGAGAAAGAATGTTAGTTCCCCAAGTAAAGACATTTCAAATTCTTGCTGCATATCAGAAGCAAATTTTTGACTCATAGACTCTTCATTACTTCCAAAAATGATATCATCAACATATACAACCACAATCAATAGTTTGTCATTTTCAGTTTTTGTGTATAAGTTTCTATCAGCAGACCCTTTTGAAAATCCTTGTTGATGAAGATATTTGTCAAGACGATAGTACCATGCCCTTGGAGCTTGTTTGAGACCATATAGAGCCTTTTTAAGTCTAAAAACAAGTTTTTCATCATTTCCCAAAATGAATCCTTCTGGTTGTTCTATATAAACTTCTTCTTCTAGATCACCATTGAGAAAAGCAGATTTAACATCCATTTCATAAACTTTGATTTGTTGGAAGCTTGAAAAAGCAAGAAACATTCTTATGGCTTCAAGTCTAGCTACAGGAGCAAAAGTTTCTTCAAAGTCTATACCTTCTTGTTGAGCATACCCCTTGCAAACAAGTCTAGCTTTATTTATTATAACATCCCCATTCTCATTTAACTTATTTTTGAATATCCATTTAGTTCCAATGACATTTTTTTCATGAGGTCTTGGTACTAATTCCCAAGTGTGATTCTTTTCAATTTGATCAAGCTCTTCATTCATGGCTTGAATCCAACATTCATCTTTGCTAGCTTGAATAACACTGTGAGGTTCAATAGTGGACAGAAATGCCAGATTGCTAGAAGATCCCACAAGAGTCCTTCTTGTTTGTACACCTGATCCATTTTCTCCCAAAATTTGAGATTCTGGATGATTCTTTTGAACATATCTGGATGGAGCCTTTTCAGACAAATCATCTTCGGATTCTTCATTGGGTTTACTATCTATATTATCCTTATTTGATGTAGAAGGATATATGTCATCATCGTCTTCATCTGTTGTTTGTTTTTCTTCTTTTGGAGCCGCAGGAGACTCATCAATAACAACATCAATACATTCAACAATCTTTCGAAGTCTTTTATTGTAACATTTATATGCTTTACTCCTAGAGGAGTAACCAAGAAATATTCCTTCATCTGCTCTAGGTTCAAACTTGCCAAGTTTTTCATCATTATTTTTGATAAAGCATTTTCTTCCAAAAATTCTAAAATGCTTTATAGTAGGAGGATTACCATACCAGAGTTCATATGGAGTTTTATCACTATTTACACGAACATGTGCCTTGTTGAGAATGTTTACTGCTGTATGTGATGCTTCTCCCCAAAATATGTCAGGTGTTCCGGAATCATCAAGCATTGCTCTAGCCATTTGTTGAACTGTTCTATTCATTCTTTCTGCAACACCATTTTGTTGTGGAGTGCCAGCTACAGAGAACTGTCTTTTTATGCCATGTTGTTCACAAAATTCAAGGAATTCATCTGATGTATATTCTCCTCCTTGATCAGATTTGAGGCACTTAATTTTTAGATCTAATTCATTCTCAACTAGTGCTTTGAATATCTGAAATTTCTCAAATGCTTCATCTTTGTGTTTAAGCAGCCCAATCCAACACATTCTAGAGAAATCATCAATGAATAAGATATAGTATTCTTCACCACGTGGTGACTTTTTCCTCATGGGTCCACATATGTCAGTATGAATGAGTTCAAGAGGCTTACTTGATGATCCTTCCTTGGCATTAAATTGTACTCTGGTTTGCTTACCGAATTGGCAATATTTGCATATGATATTTTCAGGTAGAGTAATATTGGGAAGATCACGAACAACTTTAAGTCTGCTTGATTTTTTGATTTGAGAGAAGCTCAGATGCCCCAACCTTCTATGCCATAGCTAATTTTCTGAATATTTACTCAAATAACATTGTTCTTTGCGGTTCTTCAATACATACAGGTTGTTTGGAGTTATTTTTCCTTTTATAATTGCTTTACCTGTATCAAGATCACGTACCACTCATTCTTTTGAACTAAAGACAACTTCAGTTCCTTGATCACACATTTGACTTACACTTAACAAGTTATGCTTTAATCCATCCACATACATGACTTCATTAGCTTTCACCTTTTCTTTTAGAAAAATAGACCCTTTTCCCTTAATGACCACAGGAGTATCATTTCCAAATGTAACATTCTTTTCTTTTTCTAAAGCACTATATGCTAGAAGTTTGTTTTTGTCACCTGTCATGTGTCTTGAGCATCCACTATCAATGTACCATTGGTTTTCTTCATCTTCTGCAAATAACGCTATGCCACAATTTTTAACCTGTAATTATTTCTTTTTCCATACTTTGGAGCTTGAAGGAACATGTTCTTTTGGCTGAACTTTGCTCCTGCATTCAGATTCTTCATGGCCAAAGTTATTGCAATAAGCACATTCAACTTCATTTTGAAGAGGAGAAAAATTGTTATAAGTATTCTTCTTTGTTTCAATATCAATCCTTTTCTTTCTTGCTTCTCTTGTCATGATGGTTTTATATGCAACACATTGAATAGCTTTATGACCAAAATTGTGACATGAGAAACATTGTCCATTGAAGAATAAATTTCTGCGATCATAAAATCTTCTACTTGAATTTACCTGTTGATTGGTGTTTCTTTGAAAGACATTCCTGTTAGTGTTCTTTGAATTGAGATGATCATGCTTTACCTATAAAGATTATTTATTCCCTTGCTGAGTGGCAGCATGTTGTAAACCAGTTGTAACTTCTTTTAGATAATTTGGTGCTGAAGCCTGAGAAGATTCTTCGATATATCCAAGACCTGTCTTTATAAGAGGAGAACGTTGTACCTTGATAATCTCATCTAAGGTTTCAGATCCTTTAGAAAATCTAAGATTCAGAGTCTTTACTTTCTCAAGTTCTTTTCTTAGACTTACTACTTCACACTCTAATTTCTCATTGTGTTTCTCCTTTTCTTCAAGCTAATTTTTCAGAGTTTCTATGGTTATTTTACTCTCTTCTAAGAAAATTTTGAGTTTATTGTTTTCATCAAGAAAATCACTGTCTTCTAGAGCATCCACAAAAGTATCCTTTTCTTCTCTAGATTCTTTTTCAAATGCCATGAGAAGTCTAAGATCTTGTGCACATTCTTCCTCACTATCAGATAACCCATCACTGTCTTCATGAGTATAGTAACTCTTTCTAGTACTAAAACGATTCTTATTCCTTCTTGCTACTTCCTTCCCCTTTTTATGTGTTTCTTTATAAGGACACTTAGTAGCATAATGACCAACTCTTCCACAATCAAAACATTTGAAAGGAAGCTTACCTCTGAACCGTCCTGTGCCAAGTTGAAGTTTCTTTACAAATTTTATCTCATCTTCTTCTAAGATATATCCTGATCCTTCTGTTTTTTGTACTTCCTTCCCTTTTGTAGAAGTTCTAAAGACTGCTTCTTTGACTTCATATGGTCCTCCTCTTCTCATTTCATATGCAGTTAGTATGCCATGAAGTTGCACCATAGTAAGATTTTGAAGATCCTGCTTTTCTTCAAGAGCAGAAACTTTTGACTCAAATTTTGTCGTTAGTGATCTTAAGACTTTCTCAACCAAAGTAGATTTAGTTATTGTTTCTCCCAGATTTCTCATATGATTTACAATATCATCAAGACGTAAAAAGAAATTGGAAATGCTCTCCTCATTATCCATTTTTAGATTCTCATATTGAATTCTGAGAGTTTGGAGTTTAGCACTTTTTACCTTTGCATCACCTTCATAACTTAGAATGATTTTGTCCCATATTACCTTTTTTGTATCCAGTTGCATGACTTTGAAAAATTCTGATTCAGTTAGACTTCCCAATAGAGCATTGACCACCTTTGAATTTGTTTCATAATTCTTTCTTTCAATGGATCATTTGCAGTGAACATTTAATATCCTGCTAACAATGCCTGTCTTTTGCTCCACATTGAGATAGGATCTCATCCTTGTTTTCCAGAAGATTAAATTGTTTCCGTTGAAGAGTGGAGGCCTGATAGATGTTGTTCCATCTTGATTGCTCATCTTGTTTGATCTTCCTTCTAGCGGCTAAGATTTTTCAGAAGGACCTGCTCTGATACCAATTGTTGGGAAAAATACTGAGAGGGGGGGTGAATCAGTATTTAGAGCTGACTGACAATTTTTACTTTTTCTTTCTCTTAAAACCATATGTTACATTACTACATCCAACATGTATGTCCAGAGATCTTATTATGTCTTTACTTAGATCATTGCATCATTTATTCATTAGATAAGCAGTAAGCATGAACAGAAATAACAGAACAAACCATCAAACATAAGCAACACATATGAACACCAGGATTTAAGGTGGAAACCCAATTCGGGAGAAAACCACCGTTGTTGTTATCTCAGTCTTCAATATGTATTATAAAGAAAATTTCTTACAATTTTATGCTGGCGCAGACTTATACCAGCATGCAGGCACCCACCTGCAGAAGGCTACAACCTTCTCTCATTTACCAGCCTTTCCTGGAAGGGAGCTACAACCCCCTGTTCTCGTTTACCAGCTACCACTGGAAGGGAGCTACAACCCCCTCACTGAAGGCTTCGACCCTCAGCACCACTGCAGACCACGTTTAATCAATTTTCACACTGGATCCACCAATTTCCACACGACATACCTTGCAGGCCACCGAATTTATTCATTCAGTGCACTCATACCAGTTCTTCATGATTTCGTCCATCGTTTAAACCAGAGATTCATCATCGTCAGATCATTATATCCATGGGTGCATCGTAGTTTCAGATTTATCAGTTAAGAACAGAGTTCGCCCATACAGATATTCCTTAGAGAAATTTATTCATTCACGACCCTTACAATGCACCCCTCGTACTATGATTCTCATCACCTTATATAGTTTTCGCCTTTATTAAAACCATGGGTCAAAACCATTCAATTACTAATGGTATTCCTTGATGGGGTCAAAATAGATAATCCAGCGAGGTCTCCATAACTCTCACTGTTCTATTGATCTTGGTAATTAAATAATTAATTTAATACTTTTTAACTTAACTTTAGGATTAAGGTTAACCCTTCGCATTTTAACGCTTTCAAACAATATGATAAACCTTTGACCCTGAGCCCACAAATATAGTCAATAGCCAATCCAATATGTGCACGGTACCATAAGTAAATTTCACGCAAGTCCAACGTCCGATCACCGTTAGATTAGAAAGCTTCCAGATCAACAGCGTATATGCATATCGCTCAACCTCCGATGCCGAACTTTAACGTGCGATGGCCCGTTGTACCTTGGTTAGCATCTGCGTAGCTTTATCAAATGACCACCGTCTGATGGCTTCCCTCCAGATCAACGACGCACAACTATATCGCTAGGTGTCCTGGGTCGAACTATAACGCGCGATGGCGCATAGTGACAAGTGGTTTTCCGTGGGTCTCCTTGCCATGTGTCAAATGATTTATGGAATCGCTCCCAACTCCTCAAATACCGCTCACTCGTCGAGAGTTGTGTGATGAAAACCGGAAACCACTTGTATTGTTCGTCCTTTGTGGTTCTGCCCTTTGCTCAAGGTTCCGTCCGTCTGCGTATATATATGAGCTCTACCCTTCATGTGCAATAAATTAACAAATATTGCTTGGTTCCATAATTACCAACGACTCATTTTTTTCATAGTGTATCAGACGCAATTAATTTAATTCGACACAGGTGCATATAACAATCCTTCCCTGTATTATAACTATAAATTGACCTTCCTCAAATTCTCATACAAAGTTAACACCTTCAAATTATACATAAAGAGCGTAGGTTCACACACATTCATCTATCAAGTCCTTAACACAGATTTAACCATGCGATTACTTCAAAAACTGACTTCTCTTTTCCTGTCTCTGCTACCTCTTTGCTGCCTTCAAGGATCCGCTCATCTATTCCATTAATTCCTTCAATTTATACACTAAATCTTTAATTTCAAATCCTTGCCACAGGGTTTATGATGTTTACGGATAATGATTCATAGTTTTCCAAAGGGACTCAACTATCCTTTCTTCTGAATTCTATCAAGAATATATAATTCACAGAGAATGCAGAACCTTTTTATGTTTGATGGCCTTTTTTCTCCTACTCTGTCTCTATACAATTCTACTTCAATTATGCATTCTACTTCTATTCACTGTCTCTGCATTGTCTGCTGCCTCGATTCCTTATCTGCCTTGCTTCCTCTCTACTGCTTCTTGTCTAATGTTGCTCCTTGCTTCTCTCTTTGCCTTGATGTTGTTCAAATGCTCCTTTTGTGCCACTTCCTTTGTCATCAATGACAACATTTCCAACAAAGGGACCCACCGCAGCGATTTATAGTGAGATGTCTTGTGAGTTTTTCCCTGAATATTTTGAATGGAGGAGTGTATGAAATATTCAGGGAAAGTTGTTCTAGGATGACGTGTCATGATAATGGAATGAGACATGAATTAGAGAGACTGAGTATGTTATGTGGATGAGGGGGCATACAATTACATGTTATCATGTTTTCTTTCATCACCTTGGAAGGTAATCCCTAGATAAAATGGAAGGAGCTACTCGCAAAATCTCCGGGGAAACACCTCTGGGATATGTATCAAACAAAAAGGTCAAAACCACATGAAGGGAGAATGAAAAGGTTTATAATTGTATACATGTACAAGGATATATATGTATACTTTAGCTATTCTAAAACACTTGGCAGTGGTGGCTATTTCCTTTGGCCTTGTTTTTTTATTAGATTGATTTACATAAAAATTCATGAATGTGATGATTATTTAACCCTAAGACTATAAAGTTAATAAAAAAGAAGAAGAAAAAATTAAATGTTTTTAGGTTTTTAGGTTTTGAAAGGGTAATATGTTAATAAAAGATAGAAAAATATAAGATACAAGTTTAAAAGGTGCCCAATTTTTATTATGGTTAAATAAAAAATGGGGGGTTGTTGTTTGCTACAATGATTCTTGAAACATTGGGTGAATCAAATATCTCTATTTATATTAATGTAGAGAAGAAAAAGATAAGATCGCATAAGAATAAATTCACAATATAATAAAAAATCGTCACAAGAATTTTATGGTCATTTAAATAATCAGAAAGGACTTGTACTCATACCTTTTTCCAGAAGGGGATGAGTATATCAATTTATTTATTAAAATAAGAAAATATGCATTTGATTTGATTACTAAGCATAACTTACTATCAATTTATGCATGCTATTTAATTCAACTTTCTGTTACCCAACGTCGCTTCGTTACCAACAGGCCTATTCAATACCCCGATGAATTTGTCTTAGTATCATGTATGCATTTTCCCACTGCCAGTGAGCCTGTTGAGTACCCCGATGAGTTTACATACACTTTCCATGACCTCTTATATTAACTATGTTAATCGCCTTTTGATTGTAGTTTTAGAGATTGCATATTTTGCAATAAAGGATAATAATCATGGGTTATAAGAAAGTTATTTAGAAACAATTCATATCATGGCATTCAAATAGCTATTCATATTATGATTTGCCACTCTTATTTCAATTTTAACATATAAATGGAAATTAATACTTCTAGAAAATGATACACTCCAAAATATTTTCTAAAGAACACTTTCTTAAAAAGGATAAATTAACCATAAAATTCAGTCATGATACTAGATGTAGTGTAAATTTCAAATTTATCTGTAATTTTTTTTAAATGATAATGATCTATAATAACATATATATAAACAATATATAAGAAATGTAGCATGTTGAGAATTTTCATCAACAAATAAAGAACTAAAAAACCATATTTACAAAGATTATATACATATTTACACACACAAAATAAAAATAAAAAATAATTAATAATAATAATTCAAGATTTGTTTTTTCAAAATCTGCCCATTCATCAGAAGGTTTTCTTCAACCCCTTCAAGGGTTTGCAAAATAAATGTGGATGGGCCAATCTTCGTAGAGATTTGAAAGGGACCAAGCCAAAGTTTCATAAATTTAGAATGTTTACCTTTATCTTCATGTGCTTTATCCCATTTCAAAACTAAGTCACCAACATTGAAATTTTTGTCACCTACTAAATTGTTGTCAAACCATGGTTTGATGATATTTTGATGATTTTTATAAGTCTGTATAGCTTCTTCTCTTATTTTTTCCATCTTAAATTTTTGTGCTAAGCATCGTTGTAAGCTAGAGCAGGGTTTTTCCTGAATGAGATGTACTAGGGATAATGACTACAAAGCAATGTTTGGAGGTAAAATGGCTTCTTTCCTATATAATAGAAAGTAAGGGGAAGTACCTATTGATTCTTTGTAAGTGATTTTACCAGCCCATAGAGAATACATGAGAGCTTTATGCCAACTTCTTTGATTTTCATCAATGGTTATTTTAATGATCCTCAAAAGGTTTTTATTGGTTGATTAAGCTAAAATGTTACCCTGGGGATAATAGGTAGATGACTATTTTAATTTAAAAAAAATTTGATAGAAAAACCAGTTAGTTAATTGGCAGAAAAATAAGTGGCATTGTAACAAATAAATCTGATTTGGAGACCAAACCTAGCGATTATAAATTGATCAATAAAATATAACACTTGTTCAACATTAACATTTATAAAAGGAACGACCTCCACCCATTTTGTAAAGTAGTCGGTTGCAGTGATAATAAATCTATGTTGTTTTGAAGAGTTAGGAAAAATCTCACCAATTATGTCGAGACCCCATTACTCGAAAGGTTGGTCAATGATTACAAGTTGTAAGAGAAATTTTTATTTCTTTTTTCTCCCAACAAAAGTATGGAGAATTTTGCATCGTCAGAGATATGCATGTGCATCCTTGAAAAGTGTATGCCAATAATATCCTGTATGAAGTATTTAATGAGTAGTAGTATCGCCTCCAAAATGACCACTAGCCGGTCCATCATGGAAATCTTGCAACATTGTGTTAGCCTCATGATTTTTCAAACACCCGAGTAGCATGGAATCACAATTCTTTCTAAACAATAGTCCATTGATAAGTTGATATTGGTTCACTTTTAATCTTAAAGCACACTTTTTATTAGATTATAAATGTAAATTTTCCGTACCATGAGTCAGAAAATAAATTAGATCATCATATTGTGAATTTGAAGCATCAGGGATAACACATACTTGTTGAAGATCCTCTGGAAACTAATTTTATAAACTATTCTTTGATTGTGAATCAATAGTTTGAGTGACCAAATTACACAATCCTTAACCTCAAACAAGGGCTTAATTTCCAAATCATACTCTTGCAGTGAAACAACCAAATGAGCTCTTTTTTCACCAAGATCCTTTTGAATTATTATATTTCTTACTGTAGAATAGGGCACAATCACCTTGGTGTGTGATTTAATTAAAAAGGGCCTAACATGTTTGATTGATTTGAAAACTGCATATGCTTGCTTTTCAATATCTGAATATTTTAATTCAACTCCTTGTAGTCCAGAACTATTGAATGCTATAGGTAATTCTACATATTGATCATTATTCTGAGCTAAAACAACTGCATACGACTGATTAGAAGCAAACATGTATACAATAAATTCTTTATTTTAATCTGGAGAAAACAAGGAGGGAGCTTGTGTAATAGCTTGCTTAATAGAGTCAAATGCTTTCTTTTCTATTGCATTCAACTTGAAAATTACATTCTTCTTGATAATGTTTTTTAAAGGCAACACTATTTGTACAAATTCAGGAATAAAACACATCACAAAATTGATTTGACCTAAAAATGATTGCATTGACCTTTTATTATGTGGGAGTGCAATTTTTGAGATGGTTTTAACTTTATCAAGTTCTATAATTATTCCATATTTAGAAACAATGAATCCCAAAAGTTTACCTTATAGAAGAGAAAGGAATGAATTTTTGGGATTCAGATATATATACCATATTTTCTACATAATTCAAAAAATTGTTTCAAGTCATCAATATGATCAATTCACTTTTTGGAAAATATGATAATTTGATCAAGATATACAATAATGGCTTTATTTATCAATCCTTTGAAAGAAATATCCATTTCCCTCTATAAGGTTTCTTAAGCATTGATAATACCAAATGGCATATTTTGATAAGCATAGGTTCCCCATTCAGTCCTAAGAGTATTCTTTAATCTATCACTAGGATGGACAAGGATTTGATTGTATCCAAAGAACCCATTGAGGAAGGACATCAACTTTGATCCAACCACAAATTGTAGGATTTTCTCAATAGGAGGAAACAAAAAGTTATATTTTTTCATATGCTTTGTTAAGATTTATCAAATCAATACAAATTCTTATAACTCTGTTATTTTTCTTGACTAGAACAAAATTATATACCCACTTTGAATGCCTAACTGGAAAGACAATCTTGGCTTTCAACAATTTATTTAATTCAACTTTAATTTGAGGTTCAAGATTCAATGCATATTCATTAAATTTGTATGGATAAATATTTTGTTTGGAAGCATTGTGATGGTATGATAGATGTTTGATGTATCATATGTCTTAAGATCATCATAATTCTAGGAAAAAACATACTTGTATATTCTAATTATATGAATAAATGCAACTCTTTCATTTAGTGACAATCCAATCCCTAGATTTACATTTTGGGGATTTTTATATGAGCCAAGATTGCTGACCTCAAATATCAAAGAAGTGATGGAAGTTTTCCAATTGATAGGTTTTTAAAGAATGTAATTAATATCATAAAATTATGCTAACTTGACTACAGATTTGGGGATGGAATTCTCAGATTTGCGTTAATTTGATGATTTGTTTAATTCTTTATCATTGGAGTCTTCATCAATGTGTTGATCATCATATGTTCATTCTGAAGTGAGGAAATTTATGATGTCCTCATAATCATTGAAAACTCTCTAGTTGGAGATATTATCAGGTATGGAAGGTATAAATATCAATTCAAATGAAAAACGATATGGGTTGAACTATTTAGGTGGGATAAGTCTAGAAGAAACATTTTCTAAAATAACTGCACCTACATTTTTTAATATTGAGATGGGACTAATATTGAACATGAGAAAACGATAAGTTAATTCTTGAATAAGCGATTGATAATGTTTTGAGTGATTGGAAACACAATGAATAATGTTTCTTACATGTTTAATTACAATCTTTGAGTCACCAATTTTTTATAGATATTTGACATCTAGACCTATTTATTTTGTAAGTCCTTGTACCAATGCTTCATACTTAGCAAGGTTATTTGTGCATTCAAACTCAAGTATGTAGGTGAGCATAGTTTTCCCCTAACTGGGGTTGATCATAGTGCACCCTACACCGGTGCCATAATTAGCTTCGCCACATTAAAATGTATAGTCCAAAATTGATCATTTATAGGTTTATCTATAAGGTAATCTACATTATTTACACAACATGATGTATCATTTTATGATAATTTTTCAACTTCTACGAAAATAGTAGCAGATGGAAAAGGAGATAATTGAGAAGTAAAATTTCCAAAATATGATTCTGCACAATCATTACCTACGATATTATTGGTAAATGCGACTGGATCATTTTCTTCTTCCAATTCAGTGACAATATCCTTCATATATTTTTCCTGATGAAATCTTATATGATTAGGATTGCCATTATATGGCAGCCAAAGGTGCGAGAAATCAATTTTAAAGTAACCTTTCAACTTTTCTAACCATTCTCTACTCAAGAGAAGACCATAGGACTCAGGGATATCAACTATTACAATATTTGGGCTAAAAAACTAATCTAACTAAGAAATCATTTAGTTCACCTAAAACCTTGAATTTATTCTACCAAGCTATATAATTTGAGTGGATGATTCCTGGGGCACAAAATTAATTTTCAAGCAAATAGAATATGGCATGATGTTAGAAGAGGCGCCAAAATCACCCAAAAAATTATGTACATTCCTATTAAATATTTAAAAGGTCAAGAGAAAATGTGGGGTATGTGACTTATACCTATCGCCTATGAGAATTTCATTTTCCTATTTCATTTTATCAGATGAAGAAGGGGGATTTGACTTATATTTAGTTTAGTAGTCACAACAATATTGGGTAGGGGAGATTTCGAAGTAGCATTCAAAGCATTTAATAAAATATTTTGCTACTGTTTTTGTTTACTAACTTCATATAGTGAAATTTTAACCTTGGTCTATTATAATTTATACTCTCAGAAATTGCAAGAGTTTTAGAAGCAAACTTATCTGGAGTGAGACTTTTAATTATAGTGGAAGGAAGCAGAGTGTTAGGAGTTTGAGTGGCATTTTTACTTGTTGGAACTGAAGAGGAACTTGTAGGAGAACCTTTATTGGATGGAGAAGCATTTGAAACATGGATTTAATTAGTAGTAGATGTACCTACAGATATTTTACTTCTTGATGTTACAGGGAGAGCTTCTTCCTTGTCATCTAATAGGGTGCCAATGAAATCGCAAATTTCATTAGCATCAATTACTTCTTCTTCCAATTCTTCTTCATCTTCAATGTCATGGATCCTATTCCTCATCTTCCTCTTTGTTATCCTTGATAACAAATAGGTTGGTCTAGGTTTGACTTAGTTGAGTTAGGTTAGGATATTAGGGCGAAATAAGGTCATGAAATTCATGAAATTTCAATTGTTTTATATAGTTTAAGAGGTCAAAATGGTCATTTGTCATGTAATTAAGGTCTTATCAATGTAAAATTCAAAAAATTTGATTGCATGGGCTAAAAGAGTAATTTTATGACACTTGGAAAAAATTTCAAGAGTCTGCAACGTTTTCTGTGTAAAACAATCTATTTTCGCTATGGACTTGCCTGACAATTCCATAGCGAATATGCCCTCCCACTAACTGAAAATGATATAAACTCTATATTTTCTACTAATAGTGGGGTAATTGGTATATTTTCATCATTTAAATGGTCAAAACACATTTTATCATCATAGTAAATTTCTATTATGTTTCATCTTGTGTCATGTTGCATGCATGGTAATCATCATGCCTTCCATCATTTCATTTTCCCTCTCATCTCTCTTTCCTAATTTAGCCTAATCCCTCATTCAAACAACAAAACTTTTCCTTTCATCCTTGTAAGTTGTTTAAGGCTTTTTCTAGCAGTCTTCACTTTTTCTAGTAGTTGTCTTAGGCTACCTGTTACCTCAGTCAAGGAATGTGCTTGTTGTCTTAGACAATTTTGCAGGTGTCAAAGTTTGAAGCTGATCAACGTTGTATTAGAAGGCATGAATTCACATCAAAATACAAATAAATGTGTCTCTATAGTGAGATATGAGCCCATGGACATGAAGTTGATTACATAAGACCCTAGCTTCTCACAAGCCTTCACAAATGTAGGTTGTTTGAGGCTTTGCCAAAAACTGCAGGGATATCATGCACATGTGTCCAATGATTTTGCTGTAAAATTCATTGGTACAACTTCAAAGGTGGGCATCCTCAATTTTACTGTTTCTCCGAAGACCATTGCATAGGAAACTGAGATTCCAAGGTTTGGAGATGATCAGAACTGGATCATGGACCTAAGTGTTAGCTCAAAATTTAAAATGTTCGGAAGTGTGCCGAAACTGAGCGACTGGATAGATCTCAACTTTCGTATTCCATCACCGTGAATGGTTCGAAATGTTAGAAATTTACTGGAGAAATAATAAATTTACCGAGATAAATAAACATAAAATGCCAGCAACAAATCATTGACATAAAAACATAAGTTTATTCAGGAAAACCCCAAATTCGGGGCAAAACCCAACCAATGAAATTTCATTAACCATTGGTCAAAACCTTGGCAAATCTGGCCAAGTGGGCCTTCACCGCTCAACTCCAGGCCTACATTACAATGAAGTATTCCCAACCTTTTATAGGCTCCATTACATGCAATACCATGGGCTTAAAACCATGGGTGCACAATACCATGTGCCCCAAAACCACTACTATTTACCCTATTCAACATTGAATCTATCCCAAGTCAATTTTACCTAACAATTCCCCCCTTAAACTTGACTTGGGGTTTCTTGACTAAATCCAGCCAAAATTGCTAAGTGAGACAACCCTGCTCACTCTAGCTCTTCCCCCCTCAATTTTTTTATTTATTTTTACTCAGGTAATTGTTAACTTAACATCCCCCCTATCACCTTGATCTAACCTAGATTTTACTAGTGATTACCCATGGGTATGCATGCCATACCAAGTCTTACAACAGTATGCCCATTTACATGTAATAAATTAACTCCATTATAATAATAATATTTTTTTGTTTCATTGTTACTCTCTTTGTACATATAAAATCAATGTCCATATAAAAAGAACCCATCTACTGGATTACATGGGTCACTAGCCTGTATAACCACTAGTCCTCTAGGAGTTCTCTTCAGATACATGGCTCATCAATTAATTAATCCACATGCACATATCTTCTCTCATTTTCACAGACTTTGCTCTCCTAGCGCAGCAAAATTCAATGGCTCCGATACCATTTGTTATAAATTCACCGGAAAAATTAAAAATTTACCGAGAGAAATAAACATAAAATGCCAAAAAAAAATCATTAACATAAACACATATGTTTATCCAGGAAAATCCCAAATCCGGGGCAAAACCCAACCAATGAAATTTCATTAACCATTGGCCAAAACCCTGGCCAATCCAGCCAAGTGAGCCTTCACCGCTCACCTCCAGGCCTACATTACAATGAAGTATTCCCAGCCTTTTATAAGCTCCATTACATGCAATACCATGGGCTGAAAACCATGGGTGCACAATACCATGTGCCCCAAAACCACTACTATTTACCCTAGTTAACATTGACTCTATCCAGAGTCAAGTTTACCTAACACGAAAACCCGACACCGTATGAAGAAGTTATAGCAGTTTGAAAAGTCCAGTAAACTGAAATTTTTGGACCTTGAACAAGTTTGACTAGTTTTGGAAAAATTAAAAAGAGAATATTCTTGGAATATTCCTCGAAATATTCCCCAGAATATTTCGTTTGGACCAATCAAATTTTGACAAGTGGCATGTTTTGATTCAATGTTGACTGTACGATTTTTGGTTCTGACCAATAAGAGGTTTCCACGTGGTAGGCTCGGAGGTCGCCATGTGACCCATGCATAGTACAGTAAAATATTTGGGGTCTTCGGAGGATCGAACCCGAGACCCACTGTTGAGCATGCCTGCGTGTTACCACCCACGCTATGGTATGTTTCTTAACCATATAGTGTTTTCAATCATATATAAGGGTTAACGGTTTATGCGTTGGGGGTTCGGAGGGGCAAGCCCTAAGGACCAACCCCTCCCCATGTGACCATTGCCATGACCCAAGGGCTTAAATCCATAACCTTTAACGGTTCGATGGTTTTTCATATATTTAAAACGTGGTCACATTGAAATTTAATGCAGACGATTTACCCCAACCGTAACCTCAGCCCAACGGTTCTGGTGGAGTTTTAATGTGAGGTTAAATTTTTAGCCCATGTGCCAACACTAACTGCCACATTTAATGTTACCATCTAGCTTGGCAGGTTTTTAGGCGGATCGCCATTGTTGGTGGAAATCCCAAAACTAACTGAAGTTAAGTTCAGTCTCTCCACAATTAGTGGAGCTTTTTTGGGTGTCATTGGGCAAAATGATTTCAGGCTCTATCTTGAGCTAGATTTGACCAATTTTGGGGTGAATAGTCAATTTTGACTATCTCATACATTCTAGACTGATTGGTGAGGGTTTCAGAGCCATCAGAGGACTTTTGAACAAGTTTTTTCTTTAGAGAATTTCTAAGGGCCACCATGGGCCAACAACAGTTAGAGGCCTTTCTCAACAATCCAATTGTCAATTTTGGATGTTTCAGATGTTATAGAACTAATGGTGTGATTTTCAGAGCATGTAGAGGTCTTTTGAAGGCCGAGATACTTCAGTGAAGTTCCAGGGGCCATTAGGGCCAGCAAGTGCCATCAACAGTTTGAGGCCTAGCCAGGGCAGCTAGAGGCCTTATGCAACAAACCAATAGTCATTTATGATTGTAATGAGCATTATGAATCCATTAGAGGAGTTTGAGGAAGCTTTTGAGGACTTCTAGAGGTCGATAACCCATAAAGAAATTTTCTTTGACCCTAGAACCAAGGGATGCCACCAGCTGTCGGAGGCGAAACTAGAGTAGCTAGAGGCCAATTTTAGTGAACCAGTGGTATATTATGACTATTTTTGGCATTATAAATCCAATGAAGGAATATTTGGAGCCATTTGAAGACTCCTAGAGCTTGAGAAGCTACAGGGAATTTTTGGGTAGCCTAGGGCAAACCGTGGAGGGAGGCCTAGATTGGGTTTTCAGTGCTCTTTTGGTGTTTGAAGTGTGCTAGAGACAGTAGGTGAGGTTTTAGGGATAGTAAAATAATTCTTAAGGAGTTAGTGCCATATAGAAGCTCAGAGTAGCTCAAGTGCACCGACAGAAGGAATCAAGTCTAAGGGAGCCTAGATCTGTTTTCAGATTGATGACAACCATGACAGGGATATAGATGGTATTTTAAGCCCATTGGCTCAGTTTAGTAACCATTGGAGCTAAGTGTGGAACTTGTAAAATAAATTTTTCATAATCCCAAAGAGACAAGTCAAGATGACAAAAGCTCAAGGAGACATAGCCCACGATATTCGAGTGAACTCCTAGATTAAATTTTCCATTATGGGTGGATGTTTATTTGCTTCATTATATTTTTGTTACATGTTTAATTTCAGGAAGAACAAATGGACTTAAAGCACTTAAACAGTTAAAAAACATACACCTATTTCAAGTATAAAATTTCGCAAATGTTAAGTATAAGCTAGATATTTTATTTTGTTTAACTGAGTGGGAGGTTCTTGAAAAACATAAAAAATTATCCAACCCATTTTCAGATTAGGTTGGTATCAGATCACTTGGTTGCTTAATTTACAGAGAATTAGTTTGCTTGTTTGACTTGAAAGGTGTTTAAACAGTGCAAAGGATTTGACTGTTTAACTATTTGCAAACTGATCGTTGCTTAAGTTTTCTAGAGGAGAAGGGAAGGCTACTGATAGATAATTCTAGGAGAGGACAAGAAGGAAAAAGGGTTGAAGGCATCTTCCTTACCCAAAGGACCTCATGGAAACCCTTGAAGCACAAAAGGGTTTGTTTGCAAAAGGCTGCTTGAATAAGAGCTTGACTCTACACCCATTTTGTTCAAAAGCTTTGTCAATTGTTTTTGAAAGCTTTGTGAATTTTGTTGAAGTTATTTTTGTTCATTTTCATGATGACAAGTTCTTCAAGTTAGGTTTAAAAATCCTCCTCCTTCACAAGATTCTTTGATGAAGACATGAATCATGACGTCTACTTATTGAAGGACATGGTGTAGATTCTATTTGAATATAGAAGAGAAAGCACTGAACTTCCTGAGAAATTGTTTGCTATGAAGCAAGAGAAGGAAGAAATTCTTCAAATATTGCATGATATGGAGATGCAGCTCCATCAAGCTCAAGAGGCCTTAACCAAGAACATGCGTGAAGTAGAGGTAATTCACTCTAATTTGTCTTCAGTTTCCTCTTTAGAAAGATGTGTTGGTTCATTTGAAAAGCACACTAAAGGTATAGGGTCCAAGTTAATTTTTAAAATGGGCTATGAAGGCAAGGGTTTAGGCAAGCATGCATAAGGCATGATTGATCCTATTTTGGTTGAGGAACGACCTAATAAATTTGGTCTTGGTTATGTTAAATATTATGGAGAAAACACCAAAGCCATGAAGGCATGTGAGGAAACTTCAAAGAGAACTTTTGTTGCAAGTTCTAAATCACAAACATGTCAATTTTGTTTTCAAGTTGATTGCCATTGTTTGAAGCCTATGTTGCAGCAAGAAGAGTGTAGACATGTAGCTTATGGAAAGCCTGCGAGTTCAGAAAGCTATCAAGACATGAACACTTATGTTATTCTTCAAAGGAAAGCTGGAACCTCTACAAGTTCATCTCCTCATGTAGGTAAAAAGGATGGACATGCAAAGCAGCATATGAGGTATAATTCTTCCCATAGTCAAGCTGATTATGTTTCTTCAAGGCATGACAATTCTGCATGCTTGAATGGAAGAAAAATTTGTTGTGCATATTGTGGTATGTTTAGCCATGATGTTTCGAGATGCTAGAAGAGGATGAAGGCATACAGGAAGCTGATGAAGCAAAGTCAACTTACAATAAGGTGCATAAGGCTTGCACACATTGCCAGAAGAGGGGACATGTTGTTTCCCAATGTTGGACATTGCATCCAACTATTCGTCCCAAGAATTTTCAACAAGAGGATAGAAAGACTAATGAAAGTGGAACCAAGGATTCTATCATTGATGTGAGAACAAATGTCTCACATAAAGAATATTTTCAGCAGCAAAATTTTCCGTGGAAGTGGCTTGGTGAGAAGTGGTTTGACTTCTTAACACAGTAAGACATACACTCATTTGTACATATGGAAATTTGAGTTATGTATACATGTTTTCTAGTGTAATATCATGTTTTTTTGAGCCACCTTGGATCAATGATAAAGGAAGTGATGTTCAGGTGCCTTTTGTAAATTTCTCACTAGAAATTTATGAGTGAGTTAAAGGAAGACAATTTTAAGAGGACAAGTGCATCTAGGAAGGGAAGTGTCGACTACCTTCGAGTTGTGGTTCAAAGGCACTAGCCATGCAAGGCAAGTGTATGGAGGCTGAAAATAAGAGGGTGTTGTACTCTCATCTACTATACAGATCAGTATATCAGTATTTTGGGGTCAAAAAGATTACCAATGGGGAGGTGTGATCAAAACTGGATCATGGACCTAAGTAATAGCTCAAAATTAAAAGTGTTTGGAAGTGTGTCGAACCTAAGAAAATGGATAGATCTCATCTTCCCGATTCTAGCACCATGAACGGTTCGAAAAACCGACACCGTATGAAGAATTTATTGCAGTTTGAAAAGTCCAGTAAATTGTAATTTTTGGACTTTGACCAAGTTTGACTGGTTTTGGAAAAATAACAAAAAAAATATTCTTGGGAATATTCATAGAATATTCTTGGAATATTCTCCAAAATATTTCATTTGGACCAATCAAATTTTGAAAAGTGGCAGGTTTTGATTCATTGTTGACTATACAATTTTTTGTTCTGACCAATAGGAGGCTACCACATGGCAAGCCCAGAGGCCACCACGTGGCCCATGCATAGTACAGTAAAAATTTTGGGAACTCCAGAGGATCGAACTCGAGACCCACTGCCAAGCATGCCTGCATGTTAGCGCCCACGCTATGGTATGTTTCTTAACCATATAGTGTTTGTGATCATATATAAGGGTTAACGGTTTATGCATTAGGGGTTCGGAGGGGCCAGCCCCTCCCCATGTGACCATTGCCATGAATCAAAGGTTTAAGGCCCTAAAATTTAATGGTTTGATGTTTTTTTAGATATTTAAAACTTGGTCTCATTTAAATTTAATGTGGATGGTTTACCCCAACCATAAACTCCGCCCAACAGTTCTGGTGGAGTTTTAATGTGCGGTTAATTTTTTAGCCCATGTGACCACACTATCTGCCACATTTAATGCTAGTGGATATCTTGGTGGGTTTTTAGGAAAAGCGCCATTGTTAGCGGAAATCCCAAAACTAACTAAAGTTAAATTCAGTCTCTCCACAATTAGTGGAGCTTTTTTGGGTGTCATTGGGCAAATTGAGTTCAGGCTCTATCTTGAGCTAGATTCAACCAATTTTGGGGTGAATAGTAAATTTCGACTATCTCAAACATTCCAAACTCATTGGTGAGGGTTGCGGAGCCATCAGAGGACTTTTGATCAATTTTTTTCTTCGGATAAGTTCTAGGGGCCACTAGGGCTACCATGGGCCAGCAACAGTTTGAGGCCTAGCCAGGGAAGCTAGAGGCCTTTCTCAACAATCCAATGGTAAATTTTGGATGTTTCAGATGTTTTGGAACTAATGGTGTGATTTTCAGAGCCTTTTGATGACTTTTTAAGGTCGATATGATTCAGTGAAGTTCCAGGGGCCACTAGGGTCAGCAAGTGCCAGCAACAGTTTGGGGCCTAGCCAGGGCAACTAGAGGTGTTATGCAACAAAAAAATAGTCATTTATGATTTTAATGAGAATTATGAATCCATTGGAGGAGTTTTCTGAAGTGTTTGAGGACTTCTAGAGGTCAAGAACCCACAAAGAAGTTTTCTTTGACCCTAGAGCCGGGGGATGCCACCAGGTGTCGGAGGCGAAACTAGAGTAGCCAGAGGCCAATTTAAGTGAACCAATAGTATATTTTTACTATTTTTGGCATTATGAATCCAATGAATGGTTTTGAAGAGCCATTTGAAGACTTCTAGAGCTTGAGAAGCTACAAGGAAATTTAGGGCAGCCTAGGGAAAACTGTGGAGGAAGGCCTAGATTGGGGATTCAGTGCTCTTTTGGAGAAAATGATCAGAATATATTTCATGTATGATGTGTGTTGGAGATATTAGTTTAGGTTTTATGGATATTAAAAGATTTCTGAAGGAGTTAGTGCCATATAGAAGCTCAGGGTAGCTCAAGTGCACCGACAGAAGGAATCAACTCTAAGGGAGCCTAGATCTATTTTTAGAGTGATGATAGCCATGACAAGGATATAGATGGTATTAAGGCTTCATTGGTTCCGCTCTAAAAGAACTATTGACACTGTGGAAATTGCAAAAGAAATTTTCCATAATCCCAAAGAGCCAAGTCAAGATGAAAAAAGCCTATGACATTTTTATGCCCACGATATTTGGGTGGAAATTAACATTAAATTTTGTTATGTGTGGATTATTTTGTTGCATTATATTTTACACATGCTTAATTTCAAAGAAAAAATGGACTTAAATCACTTAAACAGGAAAAAAATATACCTATTTCAAGTTGTTGTGTAAACTACTCAAAAAAATAGAAGAAAATATAGATCAACGCCTTAGAAATAAACCTCTTCGAGGGGGAAACCACCTTTACATTACATAAATTAACAATTATTGGATGATACAAATGAAAAAACCTCCTTTTCTATATATAGGAGTCCATGGGGTCACAATATAATCCTAGTGGGCCACAATGTAATCCTAGCCGACCTAACACAAACACAATGTAATCCTAGCCGACCTAACAATAATAATATAAGGGCACAATAATAACAATAAGGGGGGCTACACCAACATAATAAGGGGCTACACTATTAATATAGGGACTTAACATGCCCCTCTCCTTCAAACAAGTGTTGTCCTCAACGCTTGATTATTTCTTGATGCTTCTGTATAAAATTCTCATCCTCCCATGTGAAATATTCTACAGGAAAGTTCTTCCACTTGCTAAGATACTCTGAAATTGATCGTACTTGTCGAGTTCTTGTTTTTGTGACTGCTTCAGAACTTCTTTCGATGTGATGTTGATATTCTTGTTGTTTCATTAGATTCTGCACCAAAGTTAGGTTATCCTTTGAGAGTTGGAGAACTTGTTGTTGATGCTCGATGTCATCTTCCACTAATTTATCATCCATATTAGCTATTATTTTATCCTTCAAACTATCCAAATTAGCCTCCATTTCTTCTTTTAAACCATCTATGTCAGCTTCGGTTGCTCTTCATAAGATCGAAATTTGTTGCACTTGGTACCGTAATTTTGATATCTCATACTGCAATTCTTCCACTTCATGCATCATAGTATAGATTTCTGAGGGCTTAATGGGTGTTGAATTCTTTTTAGGAGGCATTTCAGAATGCAATACTGAAATATATGCTCAATAGGCCCTTGGAATCACTTCAAACTGATTTTTCAAACAAGATTTATGCAATTTGGGAAAAACAATACACACCCTTTTCTTGCTTTTGAGGAGCTCGATATTGGAATTGGATTATCTCTGTTATTGTGAATCTTCAATATCTCGATATTCGTAATTGAAGTAACCTTCCCATCATTCTTTGAATGCCACAGTCCGACTTCATTTCGATTCCCCAAGACAAATTTTGTGTCCAATCTCCCACAATGGTTATCTCGTAATCGGTTCAAGATGCTGTCCTTCTAAGGACTTGCCATGTGTCACTATTTTTTTCCTTTGTCTTTGAAATTGATAGCCAAGAAACTATAGTCCGTGTACTTGCAACCAATTTTTACGGCACTCCAATCCGATGCCCAGAGAGAGAGTTATTGAACTTTTCCCACGATCACCTCTTTGAGATGAAATTCAGGAGCCTGAAAAAGCACTACCTTCCATAGAACATATCTCCAAAAATAAGCCGCAACCAAGCTCTCAAAAGCTAATGCATTCTAAGATATTAGCTTCGGCATCATATGAATTTCAGATTCTCGACCTCTTCAGAAAAAAATTTTATAAAGTGAAAATTCCATGATGACCTGGTTGTGAGTTTGAAAAAAGACCAATCATCACGATGATAATCTCGAAAATATTGCGAACCAAGTTCAAAAATCAGACAATCTTCCCTGTGATTTTAGCTTTGCAACCTAAAATTTCAGCTCAACTTCGTAGAAAAAACGTTATAGCGAAAATTCCACGATGACCTGTTTGGAGCAGCGAAACCCTAGAATCCAAAGCTCTGATACCAAATGTTGGGTAACCAGCTCCAAAAATAGAAGAAAAGAGATATCAACGCCTTAGAAATAAGCCACTTCGAGGGGGAAACCTCCAATACATTACATAAATGAACAATTCTTGGATGATACAATTTACAAAACCTCCTTTCTATATATAGGAGTCCATGGGGCCATAATGTAATCCTAGGGGGCCACATTGTAATCCTAGCCGACCTAACAATAATAATTTAAGGGCACAATAATAACAAAATGGGGGTTACAAGGGTACAATAATAACAATAAGGGGGTTACACTAACAACAATAAGGGACTATACTAGTAATATAGGGACTTAACACAAGTACAAAATTCTGCAAATGTCAAGTACAAACCAGATATTTTATTTTTTTAACTGAGTGGGAGGTTCTTGAAAAGAATAACAAGTTATCCAACCCCATTTTCAGATCAGTCATGTCCCTCTTTTTCACAATGTGTGGAAGAGATGGCTTTGCTCCCCTTCTTTGGCTGCGATGTCCTTTTTGGGTGGTCACTTTGTTCATGCACCCCCTCGCTTTCTATGTGCATGGCCTTCACACTCGGCCTCATCGATGGTAGGAGGCTCAAACAACAATAATGAATTTCTAATGTAACTATGTAATGACCTAATGTACTTAGTTACAACTTTAGGTGAATCTAATGAAATGCCCAAACTTAGTGCTTTTTTTCTAAATTCCTCGGGTAAAACTTTGCACGTTTTGTCCTTTACCTTGCCTTAGGTACCGCCACTCCATTAAGGATTTTTGCTTATAACCCAAGGGATAGAATTGATCCTTAAGTGCAAGAATAAAATCTGACCATGAGGAAAGAAGGTTACCCAAATTACCGTTGCCTTGAAGTTTTCTCTCCCACCAGATGAGAGTGGTGCCATTCATTTGAAGAGAAGCCAACCGGATCTGGCCTCGTCTCCTCTCGCAATTCACCGAATCCTACAATAGACTTCAAGATTCCTAATCCAAGCTTGTTAAGTTTCGCTTCATCACTTTCACCATTATACATAGGTAGATCAAATTTTATATCTAACTTAAAGAAAGGTTTATTAGATGCATTTCTTGAATTCCTATGATGATGGTGAGAAGAGGAGGAAGAACTTTCACTTGTTGAAGGAGACCAGAGGTGGATCTCCTCCATTATCTCCATGCCTTGAACCTTGTCTTCTCGAAGCATTTTCCCACGCTTTCCAGTCTCTCAAGTCTAGAGAATAATTTCTCGACTTGATCTTCCATGGTGTAGAAGGTCTTGCTAAAGTTGCTTCTCCTCATTTCAAACATCGTCATCCATGTTTATTCCCTTCCGATGTGCACGCCCCGCTTCGGAATCAAAATTGCAAGTATATTGTCCCTACCCTTTCATAAGATGTTTCTAGTTAGCACATAAGCATGTAATTCACATCTACAAACACCTACTCTAATACCACTTGATCCAAAATATTTTGCTTGAGATGTGTTAAATAATTACATGTGAAAATTGCAGCTTTAAATAAGAAACTTTAAAGGCATAAACATAAGAAGAGAGAAGCAATTAACATCATGTAGTAAGACAAAGAATTGATATCGCAGTTCTTCCCGTAGGACTACATCTCCGGCCCCCGCTCAAATAGTGGGGAGACCTCTTCATTAAGTGGAAAAAAGTGAAAGTACAAGTATAAAATGAGAAATTACACCCCTTATACCTCCATAGCTAAAAGTGCTCGAAAAATTGCGTACCTCCTCGATGAAGAAATGGATAGCATCGTTGGATTCGTGGCATCGAGTAGTAGAATCCATATAAAATTTGCTCAAATTTGACAAATTGAAAATTTGACCCTTTGAAAATGGCTCGTATCATGGTTTCGCCCCTCTCCCCGCACGCGTTATTGGTTCCACTGCCCCGATTTCTCGGCCTCCCCGACTCGCCTAGGCACATTGATGAAATAAATTTTTTTTAGCAAGAAATCCGTATTTAATTCCCATGAAGTCGTTGGTCGAAATGGTTAAGATGCGAATTTGGAGGGAGGGGGTCGGCTTGGTCAAACTCTCGCCCTCCTTTTTAAGTCGACTTGGTTTAAAAATCCCAAAGACACTTCTTTAAATGCCCCGCCATTTTTTATTAATGTGAAGTGTATGTTGCCGATGATGTTTGAAAAGGTGGCAAGCGATTGTAGTTAGCTCCGTATTAAATGTCGTATGATGGGTGGTTGGTGGTGGGGTTCACAACCCCCGCCAACCATGATATATACTCCGACCGTAATATATGTTGGGGTCACCGTAAGGTGTGGGGGCATCGTGTCATGGCCGTCGACCCCCTTATTTTAATAAAATTTTTGTTTATCTATATATATATATATATATATATATATATATATCTCGTGATATGTGGAGGGGTCGACGGGGTTTGGCCACATGTCGACCCTTTTTTTTATATATTTTTTAGAACTTATAAAACAACTCGGCATTTTTTTAAAATTTCGTTAATTTGACCGAAGGAGTCAAATTAACGACCCCACAATTTTTCTCGAAATTCGATGCGTAGCCGGCCGGAATCGGGCCGGCCGTAAAACTTCCAATTAGTGTCCTCCTTAGTCTGCTACATCACCAAGTCAACCCCTCGAACTTTGACCGCTCCTAATTCCTTCATACGATCGAATTGAGTGCCATCTCGCACCGTTGAATCGAAAAACGAGATATTTGACTTGAAATTAAGTTTGCCACATTAAAGACACTCTTTTGAGCCTTTGTACTTGAACCTCGTTCGATCCACCTAGATCACAAATAGTGGGATTCATCTCAGACTTTTGTCACAGTAAGTCACAGGGGCTTCACTCAATGAACCTCTAACATATCACGTGCGATCATAGCATATTAAACAATAATTTTTAATTTGAGTACATATTCGCAATTACCTCTAAAAATCAGCATTATTTAACCCCTTCCCAATATAAACCCAATACACCTTTCCCAATTTAAAAATCCCATACTTTCACTATATATTGTAGGTATCCATTTTTCATTAACATTTTTTATGCCCCTTTATATTTTTTTTCATTAACTTTGAGCTCGATTTTTCATACTTTCCAATATAAAACCCTTTACCCACTATATATCCTTAATATATAATGTAATTTTTTTCCTCATTATATATCCCCCAATATGAACCCATGTGGTATGGTATTGCCCTCAAAGAAGCCCCGTGCGTTAGTTTACTACTAATCTCGACATGGGGGCCACCACCTTAAGAGTGCAAGGGTAATATTTTATCTATAAGAAAAATTGTGCATTGAGAAATATAGTTCTAGTAGATTTAACCATTTTTCTAGAACAATTGCGTCTATCCACCTTCAAATATAGGTATATCAAAATTAACTTGTACCGTAAAGGGGGTGGCACCTCCAAAGTGGCCACTTAATGAAGATGCATCCACTATTGGCATCCATTGAAAAATCTAGAAAAAATTATCAATCATCTCATTCCTTTGTCGCCCAAAGGCTTGTTTGAGCAAAAGTTTAATAGGACCCTTCACAAGATAGTCCGACCCTTCACAAAGAAAGTCTTCCATTGTTCACTCGTAATGACGGTCTTCGCTATAATCGACCTTTCTTTTGATCATATTTCACCGCATATTCGATGTGTAAGGGTTGAAAATGCTTTTAAAAAAATTGCATACTATATAGCCTTGCTCAAATTTCGACCTGTAAATTTTATGACATCGCGTGAGGTTCCTCCAAAAATGTTTAAGAGATTTGGCTTGTGCACATGAAACCAATCTTCAAGTTTTAAGATTTAGGCTCCAATATAAATATTAGTCACCGATCTCAACTACATTAAACTACATCGTTGATTAACTTCCGGAATTTTGTGAATTTCTGTAAAAGTCTTGACAAATTTTAAAGTA
The DNA here is from genome assembly GCA_034641835.2 of Pinus albicaulis. Lineage (NCBI taxonomy): Eukaryota > Viridiplantae > Streptophyta > Pinopsida > Pinales > Pinaceae > Pinus > Pinus albicaulis. The sequence continues at coordinate 514,250,624 of CM076571.1, forward strand.
ATTTTTAGATATCATATTCAAGAAGAGTTAGAATTTGCATACAACTTATCAAACAAAGGTTTACTTCAAGAAAATTTTATATTCAAGAAGAATTATTTTTTATAATTGAGAATTTGTATAGCACTTGATAAACAAAGGCTGGTTTTAATAAAATTTAGTGTAGAATTGAATTTCGTTTTAAAAAAAATTGATTTTCATTATTAAAAAAAAAAAAGATTTTAACAAGAAATGCTAATGATTTTTAAATCAATTTTCTCTCTCTCTCTCTTAAATGAAAATAGGTTCTTAATATAGAAAGATAAAATTTATTTTAATATAGAAAGATAAAATTTAATTATACGATTTAAAAATTTAAATTTTTTAATGAAAATTAATAATCATATTATTTATTATTTATTTTACAATTTTATTTTATATATTTTTTCAAACATAAATATAATAAAATATTTAATAATAACATAAACATTAGTATTGGGCTTGGAGTATCTCTTGAAATTTTATTTACTCACATGTTATTGACTCAATAGTCGAAGCATGGTAAAAGTGAAAGTGGCCCTTACATCCACTAGCAAGTCATTATAGGTGGCATGGCTCTCGAATAACCATGATATGTCAAATTATATGGGAGAATAACAACCAATGATGGCTGTCCCCATTGCTGATTTGACCATCGAGTTATGATTGGTTTTGCCATAATGTTAAAAAAGAAGAAGAACATGTGTATGTAAATAACCAATAAGTAATTTTAAATGGAGTGATTTTTCATCACGTTTTCACAACTAAATTACCATAAATTTTCTCACTATATAAAAAACATGAACATAAGTTACCTAAGTTAGGAAGTAATGATTATGCAATTAGTGAAATAATCAAGGACTTAAAACTTTAATAATAATTGTTATTAGTAATGCTTTGATCTCATTTAAGGTCTCGATATTCTTGAAAAGTGGTTTATTTTTCATTACTATTATTTTATTTTATGCTTTATATTTTTTAGGTGGGTGTGTAAAGAGTGTACTGGTAAAAGTGGTTGATTTTAATAATTATAATTCAATAATGTCAATTAAAAGAAAAATAACAAGGTTAAAGTTAATAATTGAGATGTAACATAATCTCTACATATACTTCTAATTAACTCGATTTTTACAATAAAAGTTTTATGCACAAGCTTCCTCCCCACAACCACTTTTAGATAACTTCATCCATACAACCAACTATGTACACTCTTCTTTCTTACTTAGCTTTAGTCAGTCATTTGCATCCCTTGCGAAAGACGTTCATATCTACGTCCATACTTAATATGTCACCGCAAAGGGTTAATACTTTGTGATAATATTTTGACTTAATTTTACTCCCCCATAAACCATTAATTAATGGGTTCTTTAAAATTGTTTAACTATTAATTAATAGATTTTGGAATTGTATTTTCACATTACCTTTTAAGATTTTAATATCTATTTCAAAAAACAATGGTATCAATGTCCAAGTGTGGATATCAATTTTTCATATAACATTGTGTGAGTGGTACAAGATATGGTAATTGCATTGATTTGTTATAAAACAAAATACATGTGAGGAGCATAGCTTTGTGAAAACTCCACAAAAGTAAAAATCCGCACAAGTCTACCAAATTATTAACTCTCGTATTATATTCATCTTGTAATTCCTCATATGAGCTGCAAGTAGTAAAGTTCCTCACAAGCAAAACTCTACACAATGCTTGTACAAAAAGGTATGCATAAAGTTTGCACAAGCAAAGCCTTCCACACTCGCTAGTACAAAAGGGTACTTTCGAACAACCTCCTATGTTGCATTCATAATTGTGGCAATTTTTTCCATAAACATTAATGCAAGTGTAGATGTTATAAAAGGAACAATTGTAACATAAGCCATCCATTGAAATTTTGAGTTTATTGATGAAAATGTTTGCCACTAATTAACTTAAACGTTAAATATGGCTGAAGTATTTAGCTAATTGTCTTCACAAAGATTCACAAACTCACAAATTAAGAGGTAAAATTTTACAACTTCTAATTCGAATTATCTCCAACTTCCTATCTCGATTCAAAGCTCGCTAAGACAAGATAATAATATATTAAATTATTAAATACTTTTAATCATAATAAATTATTAATGTAATATTCGTTGCCTAACGCATTTAATAAAGTTCCACTTTGGCTCCATGACATCATTAGGAATTTCGCGCGATAAAACTTGATTGGTCCACGAGCCTTGATGTGTTGGCAGTGGGACCATCTTCATTCCCATGGTCTCGGAGGCTTTGAATCTAGCGCGATAACAACTTCATTGGCCGGGCGGTGGAGACGTGGTTGCATTGTTGGCATGTGGGGACCACCATGACGTGGGCCCTATTCAAAAGCAAAATTGCCGCGCGTAAAACAAAATTTGTGGTTGGTGAGGGCTTTTAAAGCCCAATTCGACAAGGTTTTCAAAAATCGTTGTTGCGTGGTTAGAACCACGAAAACTTCAATTTCTTCGCAAAGGTGGCTTCGGCCCATAAACAAAAATATATCAACTTCTTCTTCTTCCAATCTTCCAAAATAATATCTTGGCCAAATGCATCTAGTCCGCCATTTTTTCCATAAATCTTTTAAGATCGCTTTCCTTTCACTTTTTAAAAATATACACCGCCCACATTGATAGGATTCCGATAAGGAAGTGTGTGATCGTTCTTCATTATCAATCCCCCGATCCAACTACAAGGAAAAAGGGACTCGCATCGTCCAAAATAATATCTTGGACGAATGCATCTAGTCCTCGCTATTTTTTCCATAAATCTTTTAAGACCGCTTTCCTTTCACTTTTAAAAAGTATACACCACCCATATCGATAGGATTCCGATAAGGAAGTGTGTGATCGTTCTCCATTATCAACTTCGATCCAACTACAAGGCAAAAGGGTTCGCATCGTCCAAAATAATATCCTGACAAATGCATCTAGTCTACTATTTTTTCCATAAATCTTTTAACACCGCTTTCCTTTCACTTTTAAAAATTATACACCGCCCACATCGATAGGATTCCGATAAGGAAGTGTGTGATTGTTCTCCATTATCAATCTCCCCGATCCAACGACAAGACAAAAGGGACTCGCATCGTCCAAAATAATATCTTGGACGCAATGCATCTAGTCCGTTATTTTTTCATAAATCTTTTAAGACCACTTTCCTTTCACTTTAAAAAGTATACACCGCCCATATCGATAGGATTCCGATAAGGAAGTGTGTGATCGTTCTCCATTATCAATCCCCCGATCCAACTACAAGGCAAAAACGGACTCGCATCGTCCAAAATAATATTGATCTCGTACGAATGCATCTAGTCTCAGTAATTTTTTCCATAAATATTTTAACACCGTTCTTTCACTTTTAAAAAGTATACACTCGCCATATCGATAGGATTTCGATAAGGAAGTGTGCGATCGCTCTCCATTATCAATCCTCGATCCAACTACAAGGAAAAGGGACTCGGTGATCGTCCAAAATAATATCTTGGATGAATGCATCTAGTTCAATATTTTTCCATAAATCTTTTAACACCGTTTTCCTTTCACTTTAAAAAGTATACACCACCCATATCGATAGGATTCCGACAAGGAAGTGTGTGATCGTTCTCCATTATCAATCCCATGATCCAACTACAAGGCAAAAAGGGACTCACATCGTCCAAAATAATATCTTGGACGAATGCATCTAGTTCCTGCCATTTTTTCCATAAATCTTTTAAGACCACTTTCCTTCACTTTTAAAAAGTATACACCACCCATATCGATAGGATTTCGATAAGGAAGTGTGTGATCGTTCTCCATTATCAATCCCCCCATCCAACTACAAGGCAAAAGGGACTCGCATCGTCCAAAATAATATCTTGCTTTGTCATAAGGGTCATCTTGACTATCAACATCCGTGACTTTTGGACAAAAGAAGATAAATCGTGAAATATGCTAATTTTTAAAAAATCTAGAGTATATACCGCGCACCCTAATATTATTTCCAAACAAATAGTCTAAATCATTCTCCATTATCAAACCCTCTCGTTCCAACTACACGACCGCATCGTCCAAACATCTTGCCCCGGGTCATCTTGACTATTGGTGGTAGCTTCTAAGAAGTTGAAGCTTGTAAACAATGAAACTATTGAAAAGGTTCCGCAAAAGAGGGATTCCATGGTGTACTATGTATATATTATTGTTTTGACATTTGCTTATTGTTTAAAAGTTTGAATTACTAGTAAAATTGTGAAAAAAAATGTTTCTTAAACTGATATTTTATATGGAGTTGTTTTACATTCTTTAAAATTATTTTAGTGTCATATCTCTTTGTAAAAAAAGGTTCAAAGAAATATTTGGTTAAGGGAAAAGAAGAAAGATATCAAGTTTTTGAATTTATGTTTATGTGATCTATAATATTATATGAAAATAATTTATTTTGGTGAAAATCATATAGTAGAATAAATTTGAACCAACCATCCTAGTTTATCTTCAAGATACAAGATGAGGAACCAGATCATGACAACAAACTAAATAGATGAAGAGAATCCATAACTAGCTAGAATATAACAACTAGTTTGACTCAAAAATTAAAATGAATAAATTTAATCGAAGGGTCCAATTTAATTGTTATAAACATAAATATGGTTAAATAATTCTATAATAATAAATAATGTTATTAATAATAGAATCAATTTTATGTTATTCATATTGATTAAATACAAAACTAAATAAAAGGAAAAGAAAATAGAAGGAAGTCAATATTTTTATTATAAATAATATTAATAGAAAAATGAAATAATAACTAAAATCAAATATAATACATATTAAACCAAATGAAAGGCATACAAAATTTAAATAACCATATATAGGACCGTCGGAATGATTTTTCATTTTATTTTTTTAATATAATAATAATAATATTAAATTTTTTAAAGAACTAATCTAGAATATAGACACCAATAGTTTCATCCATCAACACTTCATTTTAGATTTATCAATCTTTTGCCAATTTCAAGGCTAAATCTTCTGATGATGAAAATAATGTCCCCATAATAACTCTTTAGCTTTTTCAATGCAAAGTAGTTTGATGATTTATCTTTCACATGCTTCTACAATGAGAGCAGATCTTCCATATTTGATGTCAACTACATGCCCATAGATCCTCTTATTTATTGATCTAATAGTTTCACCAATGTATGAAGTCCCACATGAGCAAGGAATGATGTAAACACCTTTACCATATTGGTGGTTCACAAGGTCCTTACTTGACCTTGTGAGAGCTCTAAATAGTGGTAAGAGACCTAAATGTCGGCGACCTAATGTTTTTTCAGATCCTTGCAATATTTTTTTTTTTTCTGGGTTATAATCTATTACCGTAGGAAATATAGGGCCATCGCTGCCTACGTGGAGGCAATTCGAACGTACAAGAGACTAGTTTTTGGCTGCTCCTATCGGAGGGAAACCACCAAGAACCTTCAACAGAAAAATCCTCGCGTGGTGGGATCGCACTCGGGTAGCTTCGACCGAAAACTAAAAAACATATACATTATATAGCAGATTTTCTGGACCATGACAAAACTGGACCACTGTAATAACTAAGACTGGTCGCTGACAAAAAAGGACCAAAATTGTAGGAAACATAAGAACAGCAAGACAATCCCTCAGAGAGGGCAGAGCAAAAACCTAAGAAACAAGAAAAAAGGTCGAGTTATTCATCCGGAGCGACCTCCTCGACCCTGCAACCGTAGTCTGCTGGTGCGCCATGGGTGTGAGAGCGTTCAGCATTGGGAAGGACCTCAGAAGGCGTTTCCGTCTGATGGGGTGGACCACGAGCCGAATCCTCTTGCATTACCTCCCTGCGCTCACTTGTCTGAACCCTCGAGTCAATCCACATAGCTGCCGGGTTGGCGCCATCGACAGGAGCAAAATATTCCGGAGGGATCTCAGGCGAGGGCTTTCCATGAAAACAACAGAGATGGCGACTGTAACTCTTGGTCGATTAAGGGCGCAATCAAATGAAAAAAGAGCTGTATGAGACTGAGCGGGCAACGCATCCCCAGAGGGCGAGTCGAGCCTGCGCCCAGAGCGTAATTGGCGGCCATGGAAGAGATTGTCAGAGGGCAAAGAGATTGCAGACGGAGAAGTGGAAGAGGAGGGCGAGCGCCTCCTGGCAGAGCGTGAGGCGCCCCTCCTGCAACACATCCTTTGCCTCAGACGGGGCATGTTTGCAACAGAGATGGAGCTGAAACGCTGGAACAAAGTCGAGCTAACCAGGGTCGGCGCTGGAGGGATGCTCAGGACCAACGAGGCAGAATTGCAAGAACCAGCAATGGAGATGTGAAGACTATCGTCAGGCTTCAGACAGCAAGTTTGGCGACTACGCTTCCCTGTGGTGGTGCGCTTATTGGCGCAGTCCTCAACCGAATTGCACAGCGAAATCCTCGGCGCAGGATCCATATCATATAGCCCCCTGTTCCTGCAGCCAACAACCCTCTGCAATGAATGAGCAATCTTGTTAACCTGGTGCGAATCGCCTTTGCGGCATTCGAAAATACCTCGGTCCTCAGAATTCATGTTGAGAGGCTTCACCATTATGTTTGTCATTATGAGCGATCAGGTGGTATTTATTGCGGTCAGGTGGTCACGAATGGGCTGGCAGGTGGCCTCCCGTCCTAACGACCTCTGTCCCATCGCCCCTATTCACATTGCTATCACCCGCATCCGGGGAGTTCGCCTCATCCTGTATCAAATTGTGGCACTTCCTCTTTTGGTCTTCATCTTGAATTATGTCCAGCATCCCTGTTCTGAGATTGCTATCATAGTCTACCCCCAGATTGGCTAGTAAATCCGCGACCTTGTTGCCCTCCCTTCTGATATGCTTAAAAAGGAGAGCCCTGTTTCCCTAAAGCCAGTTCTCCATGATTTCCAATCGAGCCTCCAGTCGCCAGCTGCTGGCAACCTTGCGCGCTTGAGCTCCATTGAGAAGTTGTGCTGATATATTTATGAGGATCTGTGAGTCTCCTTCAATCTCAATAGGGAGAAGCCCCTTACGTTGGGAGAGGAGAAGACCTTGCCATAATCCCTCCAACTCCGCAGAGTTGTTCGTGTCCCATCCAATGCTTCCCAAGTACACCACCATGGGAGCGCCATCATGATTTCTTATAATGCCCCCGAAGCCAGCTTTGCCTGGATTGCCTTTTGAGGCACCATCAAAGTTGAGCTTATAGGTATTCCGAGGGGGGGGGGTCCAAGTGGGATTGAGTTTGTCAGTGTTGGGGTGAGCTTGCTTCGGAGTGTTGTGTTGAGTCTTAATTCCCCAGTTCTCCCATATAGCCTTTTCCTTGGCTAGAGTGGGGAAATCCTCAATGCTCCAAGACTGCAAAGCTAAAGTTTCCTCAAGATTGAGACAATAATTACTCCAGATGATGTCTATCGAGGTCCTCTGGTCCTTAAAAATGCGCTTATTTCTTTCTTTCCAAATGGTCCATAGGAGAAGGCCTGGGATGATTCGCTAGAGATGATTGAGAAGACCACTCTTGTAGGGATTTTGATGCCAGTCCCTTATAGCTCCACGTATATCTGTGTTAGGTGTACAGTTCCTTTGGCACCTGACGCTGACTTTCTCCCACAGCTGAGTAGCGAGGGGACAAGCATATAGGAGATGCTGCTGCGTTTCTTCATTCACCCCACAATTGGGGCATATGGAGGGACCATGGAAGTGTCTTTTGCGAAGATTATCCCAAGTAAGAATTATTTGGTGGCCAAGGAGCCAAAGGAATAAGGCAACTTTGGGCCATACCCCTATATTCCAGATTTTGCCCCAAAGAGGATCCTTGGGCTCAGGATCCATGCTGAGAATCCTATAGGCCTCCCGAGTGGAAAAAGAGCCTTTAGGAGTATGCCCCCATCTTAGAATATCCTTGTCCTGCGATATTCTGATGCAACGAGCTCTGAGGTCATCAGTGATGGCTTTTATTTCATGCTCAGTGGCGCCCCTGGTTATGCTTGCTATTTGTTTCCATTGCCGATAGCCCTGCTTGTTGATGTCTTCCCAGTAATGCTTTACCGTCTCCAGCTGTCGCTTGTCCCAATCAGGTTCCGTGGACGGATTAAAAGAAGTGATAAGTTTTGGTAGTTGTTCCCAAGAGTCTGTCCAGAACCTTGCAGAGGTACCTTTTCTTATCTCCCAGAAACTGTGCTGTTGTATGAGAAGATAGTGTTGTTTGGCTGAATTCCAGATTATGGAACCATTCTCCTCCGGAGTGAGTCTGACGAGCTCTTCTTGGGGTTGGTTTTGAGCATATTTAGCTTTCCATAGAATGGCCCAGGGCTTTTCAGGGGCAGTGAGCCAATTCCACCAGATTTTTGCATTCATGATAGCATTGCTAAGGAGAGGGTCACGTAAGCCAATTCCCCCTTGGTCTTTGGGTTTACAAACTGTTGCCCATTGAACAAGTGCCCATTTTCGGTTGGTCCCCTTGGAGCCCCAAAGGAAGTTTCGTTGAAGGGCTTTAATCTTATTGAGGACCCATTTGGGAGCCGCCAGAATAGAGAAGAGGTAAAGGGGCATGGCCTGAAGAACGAATTTAATGAGAACTAGTCTGCCAACAATGTTAAGGGTTCGGAAGGTCCAGGAGGAGAGGCGGGCTTCCAGTTTATCTACTAGCTTGCGCCAGGAGGCATGCTTAAGAGGGGAGGTAATGAGCGGAGCGCCCAGGTAGGTAGAGGGAAGGGAGGCGAGGGAGAAGCCGAGGATGCGGGAGATTGCAGATTGAGTAAGGGTTGGAGTGTGAAAGAAGAAGATCTGGGATTTAGAATTGTTTATGCTTGTCCCAGATGCATCGGAGAAGTCCTGCAGCAGGGATTTTAGCATGGAGGCTTCTTGAACAGAAGGGTAACCGAACACCATATTGTCGTCCACGAACTGTTGGTGGGAGACAGCGGGAGCATTGTGGACAGAGATGCCTTGGATTTGCTGGGAGCGGACAGCTGCAGATAGGTGTCACCCCAGGCCTTCCGCCATCAAAACAAATAGGAAGGGAGAGAGGGGGTCCCCTTGTCTAATGCCTCTGGTGGGGGTGAAAGTGCGGGAGGGAGTCCCATTTATGAGGATGGAGAAGAATGAGGAGGAAATGAGACTATGGATCCAACGAACCCAGGTGGGAGAGAAGCCAAAAGCCAAGAGCACTTTTTGTATATATGTCCAACTTAATTTGTCAAAAGCTTTGGAAAGATCGATTTTGAGAATCATACCTGCCTGCTTGATCTGCTTGAGCGAATGGATGATCTCGTGAGTGTGAATGATCCCGTCCAAAATCTGCCTGCCTTCCACATATCTTGACTGCTCAAGTGAGATGAGCAGAGGCAAGAGTGGTTTTAATCAGTTGGCAATGACCTTAGAGATGACTTTGTAAATCACATTGCATAAAGCAATGGGGCGATATTTGTCCAGTGTGCTGGCTTCTTCTTCTTTGGGAATGAGAGCAATGAATGTTGCATTTAAGGAAGGGAGAAGCCAATGCATAGCTCGTGATTCTTCTACAACCATCCACACGTCCTCACCAATGAGGTCCCAGAACTGGTGGTAGAACGTGGTGGTGAAACCATCCGGGCCTGGGGATTTTCCATCCTTGAGTTGCTTCATGGCTAAATCAACTTCCTGCCTGGAAACTAGGCGAAGCAGCAGCTGGTTGTGCTCCTCAGTGATGATTCTTGGGATGTTTTGACTGATTTTATTGATGGCAGGTCCTCTGTCCAAAGGGGGTTCTTTGTGCACTGTCTGGAAATGATCCAGAAACGCCCTCTCTATCTCCCCCTGTTCTTCCACTTTCTCCCCTTCTTGATTCTTGATGGCCGTGATTGAGTTGTGCATTCTCCTTTGTATTGTGGTTCGGTGAAAGAATTTAGTATTTCGTTCACCTTCTCTGAGCCATCTTACCCTGGATTTTTTCCGCCAGAGGATTTCTTCTTGCTTTGATCGATCGTCCAACTGAGTTTTGAGCTGCTTCTCCCTTGTCATTAGCTCTTCCGTGTAACCAGTCGAAATGATCTGCTGCTGGAGGGCCATCATTTCCATTTTAAGTTTCTGTTGGGCCTGGAAAATGTTGCCAAAAGTGTTGTGATTCCAGTGTTTGATGTGTTGTTTGAGGTTCTTGAGCTTACACTAGAATTGGTACATTTTTGATCCTTCAGGCGGCTTGAAGTTCTTCCACCAAGCATTAATGAGATCCTTGAAGGTGGGATGGGTTAGCCAGAAAGCCTCAAAGCGAAAAGGGCGTTTCCTGGAGTCCCCCAGTCGCAGCCACTGTAAGGAGATGGGCCAATGATCTGATCCATTCAGCGGCTGAATAGAAGCATAGATGTCGCCCCCTAAGTGTACAGCATTATCAGATATTAGAAATCGATCTAGCTTTGAGGTAATGTGTTGGCGGCCCGTTCTGCGATTGCTCCAGGTGTGCATGCCATTGTTGTACTGCAGATCTATTAGCGAATTGTTTTGAATGAAATTCTTGAAGTAGCTGCTTTCAGGTTCTAGCTTAGCCCTTCCTCCCATATTCTCCTCTAGGCAAGTGATCATATTGAAATCACCGCCTAGAATCCAAAGAGGATGAGTTCTGGCATTGTTTAGTTCTTCCAATGTGTCCAAGAGGGCCATTTTCCTGCCCGCTTCCTGTGGGAAGTAAACATTGGAGAGATGACCATGGACATTGGTGCCGATGACGTGAAAGGTGGATTGAATGAGGTGATGGGAGGCATGGAAATCAGATAGTGTGATGGTCCGAGTATTCCATGCAATTGCTAACCCTCCAGAGGCGCCCGAAGCATCCACTACCACTGAGTGAGAACCTGGCCAAGCGCTGGAGAGGATTTTACCTAGCGTGCTGCTGTTGCATTTAGTTTCCTGTATAAAGAGGATCTGTGGTTTTTCCAACATTATCATGTTTTTGATCATTCTTATTTTTCCCGTGCTGTTAAGCCCTCGAACATTCCATGAGGTTAGCTTCATAGTTCACTGTGGGGGAGGAGCTTGTAGTACTGAGTCAGCTTGGCATATCTTCCTGATTCAACCAGGATTTTCCCAACTGTGATTGTACGCTCCAGGTCCGTTTTCCAGCCTCGTTTCTTGGAGTCCTTTATTGATTGATTGCCATCCCATCTGCTTCCTGGCTGTATTCCTAGCTCTTTTTGTCTGAAGGCGCGGGAGATGATTACTTCCAGTTTATCTAGCTGTTGATCTGGAATATTATCAAATTCCTTTCTTTTGCAGGCAAGTTCAAGTTTGAGAATGTCTAGCCCAGTGAGATCAATACTCTCTGGTTCCACCTCCATGTTTTGCGCTTGGTTGCTGCCTTCCGTTTGCTGTGTTGGTAAGCAGTCCACATCCATACCATTTGGCTTCCAATCTGGATCTACAGGGACTCCCTCCATGGAAGGTACTTGTTCCTTCAAGGAGTTAGGAGAGGGCTTAGAAGAGGACTGTGGAGGAGTCGGTTTAATTTTGGTGGGTTGGGAGGCTGAGTGATCGACAGGAGTGAGGTTCTCCGGAATGGATGCAAGCGCTTCATAACTATTACTGGTGGAGGGAATAGAGGAGGATTGTGCCATGGGTTTTTTCCTAATGAGGGGTTTCTTATGGGGTCTTCTATGGCTAGTGACCTTTGTGAAGCCATCCGGATCAGAGTTATCAGGAAGATTGGAGGCTTGAGGCTTAGCATTGAGAGGGAAATCCCAGAAAAGGTGTCCATGAACATGAAATTTACGGCATCGGAAAGGTACATGCTCAAAATCAAGAGTTTGGATCCATTCAAAGTCATCGTGAAAGAGGCTTACCGAGTCAGGAAGGGCTTGGTCCAAACACATGTAGACACAAATGCGGGCGTAAGAGGTGTAACGGCGCAGCTTTGTTTCCTCTGCAATTTTGATGAACTCCCCTAAACCCTGAGAAATGTCTTTGAGGGAGTCCTCATCCCAGTATTCCAGGGGGAGCGAATAAAGTCTGATCCAAATAGGGGCCCAGCTGAAATCTTCCTTGTCTGGGTTGAATCTTTTGACACAGTCTCTTAGGTAGAGGCCTGCTGAGTTGAAGAAATACGAGCCTTCATCCAGGACCCTGTTTCTATCCTCAATGCAAATGAACATGGATGTGAAAAAACCCTTGGGGCCAAGTTGGAGGATGACCTACCCTTTTAGTTTCCATTTGGCGGCAATCCATCCGTACAAAGCTTTTTCCGTGGGACAGAAACCTATAAATTTACCTATTAGCGCATGGTCCTTCATGTACTGGATCCTTCCATTGATCCTGTGGCTGGGCAGCTTGATTTTGGGTCTTTCCGCTGCAATCGGCTTGCAAGTGGTCGATTGCGCCTGGGGCTTGTCATTTCTTCCCGAATATTCTTCTTGTACCTCTTTCTGCTTGGCAGGCACATCCTCTTTTCCTTCAGAACTGCTTTTGTCTTTCGTTTCCAGATTGTTTGTGTTTTGGGTCGTTTGCTTGGAATTGTCCCCGGCAGCTGGTTTGTCGCTTTGTGAGGGGGAAGAACCTTCACTTCTCGCCGAAGGGCCTGCCATGGCAGGCGTGTCAGCGCCCGTGCTCAGCGAAGCGACCAGAGCGAGCCAGGGTAAGTTGCAGGGTGATTGCAGGTGTCGGCGCTGAGGCAGGGGCAGCGCGAGAACCCTAGCACTCCAGACTCGCGCTCCAATCTATTAACATTTGCAGATTTAGCAAAAACATGTTATCTTAGAAAGTGAATCTTAATTGGAATATGCTTGGTCATAAATGCATCAAAGTATTTTTAGAGATGTCGATAGTGTTATCCTCCTGTATTTTTACAGAATTCACTAGGTGATTGTGAATGTTCTACAAGCAACTAAAGATAGCATTATCTTCCTATCATCTATCTTTAGGAATCTCACTTCCTTCATTATCCTAAATGAACCTATTTCACTGTTTTTCATCTCTCCCCTTTCAAAATTTTACTTTGTTGCTCTTAAAGGAATTCATTTTGGGTTTTTTTTAATCTCATTTTCACCCTCCTCCTTACCCAAACTTTTATTCACTCATTCCCCCTCTAAAAACCCATTTTTCCCTTCAAAACCCTTAAAAACCCCTTTTTCTTCATCCTTTTCCTCTATTTTTCAAAACAATGTAAACGACAGTCCTTTACATGATTTTAATTGAACTATTTGAACTGTCGAGACCCCATCTTTTTATAACTAAAATCCTTGTTTTATTTGTTTCTAAACCTGACTTTTTGTTCTAACCCAACCCTTTAAAGGTGTTAAGCCCCCTCACCTCTAAACCTTAAACTCCCTCATGCTTACATGACCCTAACCCCGCCTATTTTCATAGTCCCCGCACATTATTTAAAAACCCCTCATAAACCCTTTCTTTCCACTTTATAAACAAGTGCATACGCCTAATTTATTAGACCCCTGGACCCTGCTTTTCATCAAAACCTGCGCCCACTAATACTTCGCCACATGTCCCCAGACCCCACCACTCCACCCGCTGGATCCTCCACCTTGCCCAACCAACGTCGATCTTCGCCCTAGAGATCCAATGGCCCACACAACATATCGCAAATAAAATGGTGCCAAGATTAATGTTCTAAACATTGTGAAGTGGGCAGTTTTGCCTTGCCACGTGTAGTCGTTGAATCATATTGCACGCCCGCCCCGAAAACTGTTACCACTCCTCCAATCGCGCGGAAACCACCTCCCAGTTTTCAAAAAACACTGATCCCTCTGTGGAAAATTTCAAATACTCCCGCCTCTGTTCAAATTTCCCGCTGGTTCCACCTATGGAACCAACCCCAAAACATCATTCTTCGCCCTCTTAAAGCCTAAAAATCCCAGAAAAATGTAATAAACCCTCCCCGCAGGTTTTAAAAGTTAACTGTTTGCTTTTATGTTCAAGTTTAATGGTGGAATGCCTAAAATGTATTTTGGTGGTCTAAAAATTCCCAAATAAACATCTGGGTAACGATCTAGAGGTTAGATTTAAATTTGAAGGGACCAGAGGCCCTATTTTAAGCTTTTATCATCGACAAAACATAATCATCGATGGTGATTAAACCCTCCAGCAATTAAAAGAGGCATCCTTGCACCAAAAAAAAAACACAGGAACAGAGGTACAGTGAGAAGAAATACAGTCAGAGGACTGTGATAAAGAAATAAGGATTAAAGGTTAAGACAGAAGATCAAAAAGTTAAATCAAAAGGATTAATAAAGTAAACAGGGTCAAATGTAGAATCAGAGAAAAAGACAGTTTATAAAGGTTAAATCAAAGTTAAAGGGCTTATTACAAAGTTTAAAGAGAAAAAAAAGGCATATTAAGGTCAGAAACATATTCGAATGAATAAACCTACAATAGTTACTCCTTCAAAGGATATTTTCCCCCCTACAACATATTTTATTTCAATAAAAAATCAAATAGTTATTACACACAGTGAGAGATATTTTTCATCTACTAGCAGTTGTTGTAAAGTTATTGCAAAAAGTCTTAAAGTCAAACATTTCATAGAAATTAACTCAAAAGTTAAGTTAGGAGTTATTATTACAGAGAAAAACCTTCAGATATTTTTTCCTTGGGCCTCGCATGGTCTCAAAGGTCAAAAATCATTAACTCTGTAATAAATGACATTCTGAACCCTAGCTTAGCACCACCTCTTCATTTTGTAGATAAATACTGCATATGAGACTCATTTTTAGTGTTGGTTAGTTGGTTGTTATTTGAATGATTCCTGTTGCTAGGCTAGCTAAGGATTCCTAGGCTGGATTTGAGAAACCTCTGAGTTGCAAAGAGCTATTATACATGGAGTAATGTAACTGGTTTGATCATCAATAATACAAGCACGTTCATAGGATTCTTGAGCTATGTTAATGGTGAAGTTTTCCTCATTTGTCACTATTTTTCTCATGTTTTCCATTTTGTTCATATTTCTTTGATAAAAGAACAGAAGTTTTAGAATAGGATATGCTATCTTGGCAGCCAATTTCTATCTGCATTCTTTATCTTTATGTTTTATTCTTCAAGCTTTGATTGGAGAATTCTTAATTTCTCTTCAGTTCCATCGAGCTCGTTGTCTTCGAAATGATTCAATAGATTCAAGGGCAAAGAAGTCTATGGTTAGCCCCGTCCTTTGGTACAACTTGAGATATTGTTTTTAAGGCCTTTCATTGATGTATACTTAGTAGATTCTAAACCATGGAAGTCTATGGTATGCCCTGTCCTCTGGTATGCCTCAAAATTTTGCTTTAAAGGTCCTTTGAGTGTTGAGTTAAAGAATATAGGCTTTAGTTTTCTGTTTAGCTGCTCTCACTATTATCTTAAATGTTTTCTTTTTTCTGAAAGTAGTCTTAGGATTGCTGGATTGTTGTCTTAAAGGTTTTCTTATTAAAGTCTGGCCAAAGAAGTCTATGGTATGCCCTCGCCTTTGGTTTGCCTCAAACAGTTACCTTAATAGGCTTTTCTTTTCTAAGTAGAGCAAGAAGATTCTTAACTGACTATAGCCTTGCTGCCTTCACAACTTATTATTGTTTCATATCACAATCTAATCTAAAAGTTCCACTTGAATTAGTTAGCTTACCCTATGAAAAGCCTTGCAGAGTTGATGAACACTTAAATCCTTTTATGTCTCCATAGCCCAATGGATAAATTTTTTCTCATAGTCTATATATTCAGCTGAAACATCCCTTCAATTAGTCACACCACAGATCTGTCAATCTATCAATTAATTCAAAAAAAAAAAACAAGTCCTAAGAACTTCATAACTAGCCTAATATCTTAAAACTAAAGCATATAGAGATATCATTGGAAAACACATATATAAAGAGATCCCTCTATGAATCTAGGAAGGCTAGGTCCTAGGATTACAAAGTGCTTTTGATGTGGCCCCTGTAGTTCTTTTTCTTGCCAATCTTGCAAATGACAGGGAGCCAACATAGTGGCGACCATACTGGGGATACTAAGTAATAAACTGCAAAACATAGACTCAAAACTCAGAAAAACTCATTTTAAACTTAGATGAATCAAGTATTAGCCAAGACTTTCCTCTGATTTCTGATGGTGGACAACAATCAGCCATAAAACAAGTAAAAATCCTCCACCTAGTGAATCCATTGGCTTTCAGTAGGCCTGCTGACTCCACTGGTTTTCCATAGACCCCATTGAGAAACTTATTCTATCATCAAAACATTAACAATACCCAGTCAAGAATACTTTGTGGATTAAGTATTTCTTTCACAGTGTGATTTGTGTCTCAAGACTGTTATATCTCTTAACCTTTCTGATTTGTTGAGTCCAAAGTTCTGGCTTCTAGAAGAATTCATAATAGATCCTATCCTGACCCAAATCCTCCTGCTATCATTGATAATTCTGAAAGAATTCCTACGAAGTGCACTAGATCCAAAGATTCAGCTGTTAGCAGACCAATCTAGAAAGAAAGTTCCCTACTTGAAAACCTTAAAGGCCTGCAGAATATCCCCTCTGACCCACCCCTAGAACAAAGCTTTTCTAGGACTAGATCTCAAAGTTGGATAACCCAGATAGTTTTAGACCCATCCACCTTAAAACAAAATTCTGTTGTACTAACTTCATCTCCCATTATTCCACTTGCTCCATTTAACCCTGTAACTCCTATTGTAAAACCTCCACTTGTTAGCCCTCCATTATTCCCAAAACCTCATATCATGGCGACATGGTATTATCCCTTAGTCCTTCCTTTACCTTTAATTGTTCTACCACAAGACTATCAGTCCAGGATTCCTTTATATGGTGTTAGTACTTCTACTACTCCTCAACAACATGTGTAAAAAATGAATGACTACTTTGACAGAGAAGAAATAGATGATGAAACTATTAAATTTAGGATGTTTTCTCAAAGATTAGGAGGAGAAGAAAGAAAATGGTTCAAAGGTTTAACCCCTAATAGTATAAATGACCTCCCTTCTTTTCATCAACTATTCTTAAACAAATGGGAAGTCAAGAGAAATCCTCTTCAAATCCTATCAGAATACAATGTCCCTAAAAGAAATGATGGAGAGAGTGTCCAAGATTACTGCAATAGACTCAGTAGTGTATACAATGCACTCCCTCCCTACATGAAACCCCCATAAGGCTTGGTCTTAGTAAATTTTCTTGAAGGATTTGATCCATACATGTGTTATCAATTAAGAGAAAGAGATCCCCTAACCTTAGAGGACATGCAAAGAGGAGCAATAAGTGTAGAAGATAACCTAAATGCTAGAAGGGCTAGATTGAAAATAGATAAAAAGGTTAATTACAAAGAAGAATATGGACCCTCCACATCTGATGCTAAAATTGATAGCCTAGTTATGACAATGGAGAGGATGATGGAGATAATAAACATGAATGATAGAGCTTATCCTAGAGAAAATCAAACAACTCCTCAAAACATAAATCAAAATCATAACAAAAATCAAAACTTTAGAAGGAATCCCCCTCAAATTAGACAAAGAGGCCCTAATCAGAAAATCAGACCTCCTTTCCAAGAAAAGTATGCTGAAAAAGATGAGGGAGTGATTGAAGAAATAGAGGAAAGTCACATAAATTTAATGGGAGTAAACAATGAGGATGTAGTTTTTCTCACGGAGGAAGGACAAGGCATATTTACACCTTATCAAAAAGAGAGCCTAGAATCTAAAGACTATAAGAAAGGCTTTGAAAATGCTATAATGGAAGTGCACAGACAATATGACCTGAGAACCAAGAAAATGGTAACTGCCTGCCATAAGTGTCAAATATTTGAAGGCAAAAGAAAATTGTTTTCCTTACCCTTGCTTCCTATCTCTATTGAAGCTCCTTTTCAACCGTGGGGCCTAGACGTCATTGGGGAAATCCATCCTGCTTCATCTACCCAACATAAGTGGATCCTCATTGCAACTGATTACTTTACAAAGTGGATTGAGGCCATACCTTCTAGAACTGTCACAAATTTAGTCATAATTAAATTCCTTGAAAACCATATTTTTTCTAGATTTTGCTGTCTTAGAAAGATTATCACGGACAATGCTGTTGCCTTTACATCCAAGAAGATGATGGACTTTTACCACAAGTATCAGATTACATTAGACCATTCTACAACTTATTACCCTCAAGGTAATAGTTTGGCAAAATCCTCAAACAAAATTTTAGTCAACATCATCAAAATGTTGTTAGAAGAGAATAAAAATTCATGGCACAACAAACTAGTACTTGAACTATGGGGAGATAGATTAAGAAGTAAAACATCAATTGGAATGTCTCCCTATCAGCGAGTGTATCGAGCTGATGCAATTTTTCCAACAAATTTAGGAGTGCCAGTCATGAAACTGATCCAAGAAGTGCAGTCTGAAGAAGATGACATGATAAGACAAATAAATCAGACTATATAATTGCAACAAACCAGAGAGGAAGTATATAATAGAACACGGCTAGTGCAGGAAAACATCAAGAAGCTATTTGATAAAAGGAAAAAAGAAAATGATTTCAACATTGGTGACAAAGTGCTCAAATGGGACTCAAGAAGAGAAGACAAGGGCAAGCATGGAAAATTTGAAAATCTGTGGAAAGGCCCATACATCATCCATTCTTCCAGAGGTAATAATGCACTTTTTCTACAGGAGATGGATGGAACAGAGCTATTTGGAGGTCCTCTCAATGGCAGGATGCTCAAACATTATTTTTGTTAAGAATACTCAGTCGAAAGCTTTATCCATTGTATATAACATTGTTTGAAGAAAAATATTAGAAACATAAACACAAAAAAGAAAAGAAAAATAGGGCAGGGAAAAGAACAAGTACAACCCCATACCAAAAAAGGAATATTTCTGAAAGTGTGGAAATCCAAATTCCACTAGTTGAAAAGGAAAGTTTTGTTCAGTCATACAACCTAAGCATGGTTGAACAAGTTTAAATTTCTACTGATAGGTTAGTGAAAGAAGACTTGTCAAACCATTTAAGCTTGACTTGTCAGTGGATTAGATTAGGAAAAGGTATTTGTTCCAATGCTCAAATTTGAACCAAGAAAGAAAGAGAGGTATGCACTACAAATTCCAAATTACAACCCTCAAAGTTTTTGTTTAAAATTTCTGCAAAATAAATTCTATGTGAGGATTTGTACAAAGTACCACAGCTTATAACAAATCAGACTATCTAATCCTGATTTGATTATGTTTTCAATTTCCAGTTTTTAGAATAGAGAATGAAAATCTATCAAACAACATAACCTTCACAGATTGGTAGATTAGGTATAGAATAAAAAGCTCATCAACCTAATCTGAGCTTTTGGATGATCTAAGTGTAGAAGTAGATAGTTTCCTATTTTTCAAAAGGAAAAATAATGTCAAGGGTTGGCTAATCTAAATGCACCCAATCAAGAAAAAATGCTAGGAAAAATAGTATGGGTAGGTAGAAGTTGATTTGAAGAAATCATGTTTTTTAGATTTTTGAAGATCACAACTTCAAATGAACAACAACAAATCAGCAAGTTGAAGAAAAGGAGTATATCAAGGTTCAAATCAAGGCACTGGTCTACTTCTTCCAGAGATTTTGTCTCTAAGGTTCTTGACACCTCCCAAAGGAGCTACCCTCCCCGGCTGGAGCCACTATTATCCTCCTGTATATTTACAGAATTCACTAGGTGACTGTGGATGTTCTACAAGAAACTAAAGATAGCATTATTTGCCTATCAGCTCTCTTTAGGAATTTCACTGCCTTCATTATCCTAAATGAACCTATTTCACTATTTTTCATCTCTGCCCTTTCAAAAGTTTACTTTGTTTCTCTTAAAGGAATTCATTTTGGGTTTGTTTATCTCATTTTCACCCTCCTCCTTACCCAAACTTTCATTCACTCATTCCCCCTCTGAAAACCCATTTTTCACTTAAAAACCCTTCAAACCCCCTTTTTCTTCATCCTTTTTCTCTATTTTTCCAAACAATGTAAAATACCCTCTTTTACATTATTTTAATTGAAATATTTAAACTTTAAGGACCCCACCTTTTTATAAATAAAACCTCTATTTTATTTGTTTATAAACCCGACTTTTTGTTCTAACCCGACCCTTTAAAGGTTTTAAGCCCCCACACCTCTAAACCTTAAACTCCCTCGCGCTCACATGACCCTAACCCCACCTATTTTCATAGCCCCCGCACATTATTTTAAAAAATATCATAAACCCTTTATTTCCACTTTATAAACAAGTGCATATGCCTAATTTATTAGACCCTTGGACCCCACTTTTCATCAAAACCCATGCCCACTAATACTTCGCCACCTATGTGTTGGGAAAAATACTGAGAGGGGGGGTGAATCAGTATTTAGTGTTGACTGAAAACTTTTTAACTTTTTCTTGCTTTTAAACCCATATGCTAATTTAATGAACACAACTCGCATATACACGCGGATATCCTTAATTAAACTCGGGTATTCTCAAAGATCTAAATATGCATTTAATTCTTAACTTAGATCATTGCATCATTCGTTAATCACATGTTTAGTAAGCAGTAAACAGGTGCAGTAAGAACATAATAAATCACCACACATAAGCAACACACATGAACACCAGGATTTAAGGTGGAAACCCAATTTGGGAAAAAACCACCGCTGTCGTCGTCTCAGTCTTCAATATTTATTATATAAATAAAACTTCTTACAATCATGTACTGGCGCAGACTCATACCAGCACGCAGGCACCCACTTGCAGAAGGCTACAACCTTCTCTCGTTTACCAGCCTCTCCTGGAAGGGAGCTACAACCCCCTGCTCTTGTTTACCAGCCTCTCCTGGAAGGGAGCTACTACTCCCTGCTCTCGTTTACTAGCTACCACTGGAAGGGATCTTCTACCCCCTTACTGAAGGCTTCAACCCTCAGCACTACTACTGACCACGTTTCATCAATTTTCAAACTCGATCAAATAGCTTCATCACAGCCTTTCACTTATCAATAAATATACTTCGCCCAATGCTTCAAACATAACAGTGAAACCACTGTAACCAGAATATCAGAGATAACCCAGACTTCAAAATAGATATACAGAAACACATTCAACCTTGAGCAATCATCAGTTTAGATACCATATGCGCTTTTATTTAGTCAGACCCGCGTATACATCTGTGCATTTTTCAGAAAACCCTAACTACCCATACGTGCTTTTATTGAATTAGATCCGCGTATACACACGCTTTTCATGAAACGAACCTGCGTATAGATCTATAAAAGATAAACTTTGCAGAACATATCAGATCTATGAACTTACCTAGATTTCTTCAATTTCTTCATCAGATTTGTGCCAGGTCTTCATCACTTCTTTTTAGATCATCCTAGAGATTCATCATTTCTAGATCTTCATCATATTCATAGGTGCATCATAGATTCAGATCTATCAATTAAGAACAGAGTTCAACCATGCAGATATACTTCAGAGTGAAGTATTCATTAACACCCAGACACTTGCCCGCCCTCTTGCACTATGATTTTCTTCTCCTTAAATAGATTTGGCCTTTATCAATACCATGAGTCAAAACTACTCAACCACTGATGGTATTCTTGGACGGGATCAATTATATAATCAAGCACTCAACACTTTGGGCCAATACCATGGTAATGCCCCCTGGTTTTATAAAAATAGAGCGCAAATTGTCATACGCGACTTGGCACGTTCATTTCCGCGTACATACGCGACTTCTCCTTAACAAAACCGCGTATGCCTTGTGACATACCTTGTTCAACATTATTCTGGCACTTTCTGAATTCCTTTCTTCTGCTACTTCTGAACGGATCTGTAGATACATCAAATTTACATCATTTCCATCAAGGACAACTTCATCAAGCAGGTTCCATCAAAGTCAATACATTGTATCACATTGCCAACAATCTCCCCCTTAACTCATCAAGTAGGTTTCCATCAAGTTTGTTAGCCACCTATAATATTTTGTTATACCAAAAGGTGGCTAAGATCTTTTTTGAGCCTCCAAGGAACAAATTTTATCACTAAAAATTGTTGGCTCTTGAAGTCTATTTAAGGCCTCATGCCTCTGTCCCAAATCCTCATTTGCTGTCCCATTTTATACTCAGAAAAATCTGCTGATTTCATATAACAAACTGCTGAAGAAACCATCATTTTCTTCCCTTTTTTCTCCATATTATTCATTTACTTTTTCATAACTCCTCTTCTTTCCATTTATGAAAAATTCCCCTTTCATAGTTAAAAACTCACTTTTTAACTATTCCGAAACCCCCAAATCCATTTAAAACTTTGAAACTTTTCATGGAAAACAAGTTTTATTGCTATGGACCTAAGCCCCTTTGGGCTAAAGTCCTAAACCACTTCCCCCCACATGCCCATACGTTAAAACTAAACGCCAAAGCTTTTCGGCGCTAATCGCAATCGGAAACAACACAAATGGGTTGATCGGAAAGACCAGGCTCAATGGCCCGATTGCGATTGGCCCTTGTCTTTATACTCCCGGGCATATTACATTTCGTGAAAACCACCGGCCCCGCAATCGGGTGCCTTTTTCCCTTTAACTTATATATTTTCTGCCCGAGCCATTATAACTTGTTTTTATTGCAAAAATTTGGTTTTCATATGTTTAAAGGTTTTTCCGCCGGTGCGTAGGTCGAAGCAATCCTGACCGTTGATCTAGTCCTTCGATCCAATGGTCCGCACACAATCACATCGCGACTTTTCCCTGTTGCGCAATCGCATGCCCATCTCTGCGACCTCCGATTGCGATCCCTCCAATTCATTCCCCACCGTTGATCTGGTCCTCAGATCAGCGGCCATCGCTCAATCGCAAGTTTCTAATCGCATGCGTTTTTGTTTCATCTCCGATTGCGATGGCTCCGATTTAATCCTAGCCGTCCATCCTCCCGAAGATCCAATGATCCTTATTCCCTCCGATCACAAGTCTTGCCCCTGTTTTGAAAACCCTCCGATTCATCTTTCGCCGTCGATCTGATCTGCAGATCAACGACCAGCGCTTAATCGCATTGGAAATTTACATCGCATGCACTTGCCTGCCCCCCCCGATTGAGATTCTCCGATTAGATCTGGACCGTCCACGTGTCCAGATCGGACGACCCAAAACCACCCCGCCTTATTTATTCTCCCCGCTCTCATTTTCTTGTTTTGCGCCGATCTCCACCGTTAGATATTTTTATCCGACGGCTACGCTCCTCCCCCGCCATCTGAAGCAGTTTAAGCCTATTTTTCGCAGGATTTCTTAATTGTTTTGTGTTTGATTCAGGTGTTCTAAATGGTTTTCCATTGTATAACGAAGAAATGCCAAGAGCTAGGAATGACGATTCTCATGCCCTTGTTTCATTAAAGAGAAGCCATCCGCGGGGCTCCATTCCATGTTTCGTCAGTACTCTATGAGTATTGATGCCGTAAAGCCCAGTGCGGGTCTGCACATTGACAAGACATTGTTTTAATTCAAACATAGTTAAAGAGTATAAGTTTGAAGACAGAAGCACAACAGATGAAGATTGAAGACAATTTTTATGGGGATTACGGCTAAGACAGTTATCAAAAGCCTAATCCCCAATTTAAAACACAGTTTAAAGGAAAACCTAAAGTGTTTTATCAGACGGAAAGCCTCCACCGCCACATCTGAGGCAAATTGATTCCTCAGCTACCACCGAGCCACCTGTTGCCTCAAACCTTTCAAACAGAGGCCGAAGTTATTGAAGAAGATCAGATTTCGCCTCAGAGCAGTTAGGGAGTTACTTCTGCAGGGTAATCAATGCAGAAATATCTGCAGAGTTACTCCCCACATTACACAGAGCCTCAAAGTCAAAATAAAGCTCCCATCGAGCTTTGATATTTATTGTAAAAAGTTAATACAGTGATCCACCTGTAAATTTCTCTCTCGAGCCCCTCGAAAGGCCGAGAAGTCTTGAACCTGTATTAATTATCCTGAGAGATATTTTCTCAGATCACCTCCTCATTCTTCTATAAATACCTCAGGAGAAGATGAGAAATTGTTGGTTGCAAAACTTTGAAATACACTTGAGATTGAGACTTCTTTTTGTACATAGTATTCACTGGCCCTTGAAGCTCTGTTTGTGCTAGAGTAGTTAGGTTGAATAGTGAAGATGATTGCTGAACTGAAACATTGGACTTGAAGTTTGTAGCTGGTTTGACATCAATATAAAAGCTGTTTCATGGGATCCTGATCTATATTTACGGTGATTTTATTCTCATTTGTAACTTGTTGTTTTATTTTTGTTTTCATGTTGTTTCATTCTCCACTGTAAAGAACAGTTTAAACAGGGTTAGGACCTGTTGTATATCAGTAACCTTCTCTGGCTGAGAAATCTTTATTTGAATGTTTTCTTCCAATCTGTGTTATTCAGGAATGACTTAATTCAGTTTAGGCATGAGAATGCCGGCGTTCCCTCATTTTATCGTCCTAGCTGAATATTATTTCTGAACGTTACTTTCAGTATATGTTATGTGATGATGAACTGAAGGAAGATATGGTTAGCCCTGGTCCCAGACTGGTCTGCATAACTAACAGATTGTTTCCCTTGGAATGTGTTAAAAGCTGGCTAGTTTAGAAGCACTTGCTAGATCTTAGACCATTCTGTGTTATCGTTGTGTTTCCCCTTGTTTTGTATATTTTCTATTGGAAGTGTGTCAAAGGCTGGTTGGTTTAAAAGTATTTACTAGATCCTAGTCTTCTTTCGTGTCCTTCTTAAAGTGTTTGTCAAAGGCTGACTGGTTTAAAAGTACTTATCAGATCCTAGGCTACTCTTCGTTCTGCATCTGTTTAATTCCCCTTCTTGATGTATCACTCCATTCCATAAATCAAAATTTAAAGAGATCCTTAGACATAGATGACTAGCCCCTTGGATCACACTTGATGTTGTTGTTCAATTAAAGCCCAGATATGACTCCATAGCCCAATTGACTAAAAACCAACGTTATATCTATCTATCTGCCAAAACTGTTCTATTTGCTTGCAACTTCTCACTTTTGAAACTTTGCACTTAGGACTTTCCCCTCAAGTAACATTTCATGCTCAACCATCCAAAACAAAACAAACCCTTGGCCTTCATAACTAGCCTAATATCATTACCTTAAGCTTTTCAAAGACAATATCCATCTTTGCACATATTGGAGAGATCCCTCTCCAGATTCAGGAGGGCTAGATCCTAGAATCCCAAAGTTTGGTTGAAATGATGTTAACTCTATGATTGGACTCTCCCAATCTTGCTAATAAATTACAGAGACCTAACAAAGTTCAATATGTTTCCATCAAGAACAACTTCATCAAATAGGTTTCCATGAATTTTATCAAGTAGGTTGCCATCAAGGACAACACTCTGCATCATATTGCCAACAATCTCCTCCTTTGGACTTGATGGCAACCATGATGGTGTTTGATCACAACAAAAAATAGATACATTGAATATAACCATTATGCAAACACCATGATACTCTCCCCATATTCAAACACCATGACACTCTTCCCCCTTTGACATCAAGGGCAAAGGGCGGATCAAAACCAAAACAAGGTTTTTCTTTGCATGTAGAAAGAAGAGCTCTGTAGATCTGATGTGCACTAAAGTTACCATGCTCCCCCTGAGTTCATGTTGAATATTCAAACATATTTTTCAATGAAGCACATGACTCTTTGACCTTTTCTATCATCAAGTACTCATACTTACATCAATGATCCAACCAAGTGGATTTACAAATTTGATCAAGTCCTTACATGACTGAATATTACAAATTTACATCATAGGTCTCAACATGACCTTCGAATATGACTTTTTATGACCAATACCAGAAAGATAATCATTATGCCAACAATTCATTACTTTCCACATGACCAATGCATCCTTTCCATATGACCAAAACTCCCTCTTAGCTTGTGCAACTTGAACACTTTCAACAGCCAGTCATCAAGGCATCTTCACCCAATATCAGAGAATGAAACAGAAATATAAGAGCTGAAACATCAACAGAGATACTATACAACATCAGAGATACCAAACAGCACTGCAGCTGTGTTGAAGAATGCTGACCCCAAGTAAAATTTGTCAGCAAATAACCATACGCGTTTTTATTTGTATAAACTCGTGTATATACGCGACTGTTTTTCAGGAAACCCGCGTATCCAATTTAATTTCTGAATTTAAGCAGTTTTGATTTTCTGCATGGCAGAGACTACTCCCAGCTTCTGTCTGAGATATTCGAACGCTTCCCTGGGCAGAGGTTTGGTAAATATATCATCAATTTGTTCTTTTGAGGGAACATACTCCAACTTCACCTTTTGTTCAAGTACTTGTTCACGTAAGAAGTGATACTTGATGGGAATGTGCTTGGTCTTGGAATGCATAATAGGATTCTTTGAAATACTGATGGCACTTGTATTATCACACATAATGGAGATAGGAGGTGAACATTTGATTTGAAAGTCTTGTAAGGTTTGCATCATCCAAAGAAGTTGAGTGTAACATGATGCGACAGCCACATATTCTGCTTCTGCTGTAGATAAGGCAATAGAGTTTTGCTTCTTGCTGAACTAAGATACCAACCGGGGACCCATATAGAATGCACCACCACTAGTGCTTTTCCGATCATCAACATTTCCAGCCCAATCTGCATCAGTGTAAGCATGAAGAGTGAGATCAACATTCTTTGGATACCATAGTCCAAAGTCTTGAGTTCCTTGTAGATATTTGAATATTCTTTTGACAGCCTGAAGGTGAGACTCTTTTGGATTAGCGTGGAATCATCCAACAATCCCAACAACATGCATAATGTCTGGTCTAGTCCCAGTGAGATAAAGTAGACTTCCTATCATAGATCTGTATTCTGGTTGATTCACCGTGGGAGAATCATTATGAGAACTGAGATTACATCCGGTTATCACTGGTGTACTTACAGGTTTGCATTCTTCCATGCCATACTTCTTCAAAATTTGCTTAAGGTATTTTGCTTGTGATAAGAATATGCCATTTGTATTTTGATGCACTTGTAAGCCAAGAAAGAATGTTAGTTCCCCAAGTAAAGACATTTCAAATTCTTGCTGCATAACAAAAGAAAATTTCTGACTCATAGATTCTTCATTACTTCCAAAAATGATATCATCAACATATACAACCACAATCAATAGTTTATCATTTTCAATTTTTGTGTATAAGTTTCTATCAGTAGATCCCTTTGAAAATCCTTGTTGATGAAGATATTTGTCAAGATGATAATACCATGCCCTTGGAGCTTGTTTGAGACCATATAGAGCCTTTTTAAGTCTACAAACTATATTTTCATCATTTCCCAAAATGAAGCCTTCTGGTTGTTCTATATAAACTTCTTCTTCTATATCACCATTGAGAAATGCAGATTTAACATCCATTTGATAAACTTTGATTTGTTGAAAACTTGAAAAAGCAAGAAACATTCTTATGGCTTCAAGTCTAGCTACAGGAGCAAAAGTTTCTTCAAAGTATATACCTTCTTGTTGAGCATACCCCTTGCAAACAAGTCTAGCTTTATTTCTTATAACATCCCCATTCTCATTTAACTTGTTTTTTAATATCCATTTAGTTCCAATGACATTTTTGTCATGAGGTCTTGGTACTAATTCCCAAGTGTGATTCTTTTCAATTTGATCAAGCTCTTCATTCATGGCTTGAATCCAACATTCATCTTTGCTAGCTTGATTGACATTGTGTGGTTCAATAGTGGATAGAAATGCCAGATAGATAGAAGATCCCACAAGAGTCCTTCTTGTTTGTACACCCGATCCCTTATCTCCCAAAATTTGAGATTCTAGATGATTCTTTTGAACATATCTGGATGGAGCTTTTTCAGATAAATCATCTTCAGGTTCTTCATTGGGTTCACTGTCTATATCATTGCTATTTGATGTAAAAGGACATAAGTCACCATCGTCTTCATTTGTTGTTTGTTTTTCTTCTTTTGGGGCTGCAGGAGACTCATCAATAACAACATCAATACATTCAACAATCTTCCCAAGTCTTTTATTGTAACAATTATAAGCTCTACTCGTAGAGGAGTAACCAAGAATTATTCCTTCATCTGCTCTAGGTTCAAACTTGCCAAGTTTTTCATCATTATTTTTGATAAATCATTTACTTCGAAAAACTCTAAAATGCTTCATAGAGGGTGAATTACCATACCAGAGTTCATATGGAGTTTTGTCACTATTTACACGAACATGTGCCTTGTTGAGAATGTTTACCACTGTATGTGATTCTTCTCCCCAAAATGTGTTAGGTGTTCCAGAATCATCAAGCATAGCTCTAGCCATTTGTTGAACTATTCTATTCATTCTTTCTGCTACGCCATTTTGTTGTGGAGTGCCAGCTACAGAGAACTGTCTTTTTATGCCATGTTGTTCACAAAATTCAAGGAATTCATCTGAAGTATATTCTCCTCCTCGATCAGATCTAAGACATTTGAGTTTTAGATCTAATTCATTTTCAACTAGAGCCTTGAAGATCTGAAATTTCTCAAATGCTTCATCTTTGTGTTTAAGCAACCCAATCCAACACATTCTAGAGAAATCATCAATAAATAAGATATAGTATTGTTCACCACGAGGTGAATTTTTCCTCATAGGTCCACATATGTCAGTATGAATGAGTTCAAGAGGCCTACTTGATGATCCTTCCTTGGTATTAAATTGCACTCTGGTTTTCTTGCCGAATTGGCAAGATTTGCATATGATACTTTCAGGTAGAGTAATATTGGGAAGACCACGAACTGCATTAAGTCTGCTTGATTTTTTGATTTGAGAGAAGCTTAGATGCCCCAACTTTCTATGCCATAGCCAGTTTTCTGAAGATTGACTCAAGTAACATTGTTCTTTGCAGTTCTTCAATACATACAGGTTGCTTGGAGTTCTTTTTTAACCACACATTCTTTTGAACTAAAGACAACTTCAATTCCTTGGTCACACATTTGACTTACACTTAACAGTTTATGCCTTAAACCATCCACATACATGACATCATTAGCCTTCACCTTTTCCTTTAGAAACACAGACCCTTTTCCTTTAATTACAACAGGAGTATCATTTCCAAATGTAACTTTCTTTTCCTTTTCTAGAGCACTATATGCAAGAATTTTGTTTTTGTCACCTGTCATGTGTCTTGATAATCCACTATCAATGTACCATTGATTTTCTTCACCTTCTGCGAATAACGCTATGCCAGAATTTTCAACCTGTAATTCCTTCTTTTTCCATACTTTCGAATTTGAAGGATAATGCTCTTTTGGCTCAATTTTGCTCCTGCATTCAGATTATTCATGCCCAAAGTTATTGCAATAAGCACATTCAACTTCATTTAGAAGAGGAGAAAAGTTGTTATAGGTATTCTTCTCAAATTCAATCCTTTTCTTTCTTGCTTCTCTAGTCATGATGGTTTTATATGCAACACATTGAACAACTTTAAGACCAAAATTGTGACATGAGAAACATTGTCCATTGAAGAAAAAATTTCTACGATCATGAAATATTCTACTTGGATTTACCTGTTGATTAATGTTTCTTTGAGAGATACTCCTATTAGTGTTCTTTGAATTGAGATGATCATGCTTTACCTGTAATGATTCTTTATTCCCTTGCTGAGTGGCAGAATTTTGTAAACCAACTGTAGCTGCTTTTAGGTAATTTGGTGTTGAAGCCTGAGAAGATTCTCCGGTATATCCAAGACTTATATTTATAAGAGGAGAATGTTGTACCTTGATAATCTCATCTAAGGTTTCCAATCATTTATCAAATCTAAGATTCAGAGTCTTTACTTTCTCAAAATATTTTCTTAGACTTACCACTTCACATTCTAATTTCTCAATGTGTTTCTTTGTTTCTTCAACCTGCTTTTCCAGAGTCTCTATGGTTATTTTCCTTTCTTCTAAGAGTATTTTACTTTCTTCTAAGCATATTTTGAGTTGATTGTTTTTTCAAGAAATTCATTGTCCTCTAGAGCATCCACAAAAGTATCCTTTTCTTCTCTATATTCAAATGCCATGAGTAGTCTAAGATCTCGTTCACATTCTTCCTCACTATCAGATAACCCATCACTGTCTTCATGAGTATAGTAACTTTTTCTAGTGTTAAACCGATTCTTATTCCTTCTTGCTACTTCCTTCCCTTTTGCAAGTGTTTCTTTATGAGGACACTTAGCAGCATAATGACCAACTCTTCCACACTCAAAACATTTGAAAGGAAGCTTACCTCTGAACCGTCCTGTGCCAAGTTGGAGTTTCTTTACAAAATTTGCCTCGTCTTCTTCTGAGATATATCCTGATCCTTCTGCTTCTTGTACTTCTTTCCCTTTTGTAGAAGCTCTGAAGACAACCTCTTTGACTTCAGATGGTCCTCCTCTTCTCATTTCATATGCGGTTAGTATGCCATGAAGTTGTACCATAGTAAGATTTTGAAGATCCTGTTTTTCTTCAAGAGCAGAAACTTTTGACTCAAATTTTGCTGTTAGCGATCTTAAAATTTTCTCAACCAAAGTAGATTCGGTTATTGTTTCTCCCAGATTTCTCATATGATTTACAACATCATCAACACGTAA
The DNA here is from genome assembly GCA_034641835.2 of Pinus albicaulis. Lineage (NCBI taxonomy): Eukaryota > Viridiplantae > Streptophyta > Pinopsida > Pinales > Pinaceae > Pinus > Pinus albicaulis. Next base: position 514,281,201 of record CM076571.1, read on the forward strand.
AAAGAAACTGGCAATATTCTCATCACTATGCATTCTTAAATTTTCATATTCAATTCTGAGCGTTTGAAGTTTTGCACTTTTTACCTTTGCATCACCTTCATAACTTAGAATGATTTTGTCCCATATCTCCTTTGTTGTATTCAGCTGCATAACTTTGACAAATTCAGAATCAGTTAGACTTCCCGTTAGAGCATTGACTGCCTTTGCATTTGTTTCATAATTCTTCTTTTCAGTTGGATCTGTTGGTACTGCAGCTGGATATTGATATCCTCGTTCAACAATGGCCCATACATCTGCTCCCATAGACTGAAGAAAGGATCTCATCCTTATTTTCCAGAATATTAAATTGCTTCCATTAAAGAGCAGAGGCTTGACAAATGCTGTTCCATCTTGATTGCTCATCTTGCTTGATCTTCCTTCTAGCGGCTAAGCTTTTTCAGAAGGACTTGCTCTGATACCAATTGTTGGGAAAAATACTGCGAGGGGGGGGTGAATCAGTATTTAGTGCTGACTGAAATTTTTTTAATTTTTTCTTGCTTTTAAACCCATACGCTACTTTAATGAACACAACTCACGTATACACGTGGATATCCTTAAGTAAACTCGTGTATGCTGAGAGATCTAATTATGCATTTAATTCTTAACTTAGATCATTGCATCATTCATTCATCAGATGTTTAGTAAGCAGTAAATAGGTGCAGTAAGAACAGAATAAATCACCACACATAAGCAACACACATGAACACCAAGATTTAAGGTGGAAACCCAATTCGGGAGAAAACCACCGTTGCCGTCGTCTCAGTCTTCAATATTTATTATATAAAGAAAACTTCTTACAATCATGTACTGGCGCAGACTCATACCAGCACGCAGGCACCCACCTGCAGAAGGCTACAACCTTCTCTCGTTTACCAGCCTCTCCTGGAAGGGAGCTACAACCCCCTGCTCTCGTTTACCAGCCTCTCTTGGAAGGGAGATACTACCCCCTGCTCTCGTTTACCAGCTACCACTGGAAGGGAGCTTTTACCCCCTTACTGAACGCTTCAACCCTCAACACTACTAATAACCACGTTTTATCAATTTTCAAACTGGATCAAACAAATTCATCACAACCTTTCACTTATCAACAAATATACTTCGCCCAATGCTTCAAACAGAACAGTGAAACCACTGTAACCAGAATATCAGAGATAACCTAGACTTCAGAATAGATATACAGAAACATATTCAACCTTGAGAAATCATCATTTCAGATACCATACGCGCTTTTATTTAGTCAGACCCGCGTATACACACGCTTTTCATGAAACGAACCCGCGTATACATCTGTGCATATTTTTAGAAAACCCTAACTGCCCATACGCACTTTTATTGAATTAGATCTGTGTATACACGTGATTTTCATGAAACGAACCTGCGTATAGATCTATAAAATATAAACTTTGTAGAACAGATCAAATCTATGAACTTACCTAGATTTCTTCAATTTCTTCATCAGATTTGTGCCAGGTCTTCATCACTTCTTTTCAGATCATCCTAGAGATTCATCATTTCTAGATCTTCATCATATTCATGGGTGCATCATAGATTCAGATCTATCAATTAAGAATAGAGTTCAACCATGCAGATATACTTCAGAGTGAAGTATTCATTAAAGCCCAGACACTTTCCCGCCCTCTTGCACTAAGATTTTCTTCTCCTTAAATAGATTTGGCCTTTATCAATACCATGAGTCAAAACTACTCAACCGCTGATGGTATTCCTGGAAGGGATCAATTAGATAATCAAGCGCTCAATACTTTGGGCCAATACCATGGTAATGCCCCCTGGTTTTATAAAAATAGACCGCAAATTTTCATACGCGACTTGGCACGTTCATTTCCACGTACATACACGACTTCTCCTTAACAAAACCGTGTATGCCTTGTGACATACCTTGTTCAAAATTATTCTGGCACTTTATGAATTCCTTTCTTCTGCTACTTCTAAACGGATCTGTAGATACATCAGATTTACATCATTTCCATCAAGGACAACTTCATCAAGTAGGTTCCATCAAAGTCAATACATTGTATCACATTGCCAACAATCTCCCCCTTAACTCATCAAGTAGGTTTCCATCAAGAACAACTTCATCAAATAGGTTGCCATCAATTTTATCAAGTAGGTTGCCATCAAGGACAACACTCTGCATCATATTGCCAACACTATTCCTAGATCCCACTACTCCACCTACCTGATCCTCCACCTTGCCCAACCACCGTCAATCTCGGCCATCGAGATCCGACGGCCCACACAACATATTACAAATAAAATAACGCTATGATTAATGTTTCTAAACATTGCGAAATGGGAGGTTTTGCATTGCCAGGTGGCATTTGTTGAACCGTGTCGCACGCCCGCCTTGAAAAATTGTTACCACTCCTCCAATCGCACGAAAACCACCTCTTGGTTTTCGAAAACCACTAATCTCTCCGCGCAAAATTTCAAATACCCCCACCTCTGTTCAGACTTCTCGTTGGTTCTGACTATGGAACCAATCCCAAAACATCATTCTCCACCCTTTGAAAGCCTGAAAACCCCCAGAAAAACACAGTAAACCCTCCCTGCAGGTTTTAAGAGCTAATTTTTGGTTTTTATGTTCAGTTTTAATGGGAAAATTCCTAAAATGCATTCAGGTGGTCCAAAAATGCCCAAATAAACGTCTGGGTGTTGATCCAGAGGTTTGATTTAAATTTTAAGGGACCAAAGGCCCTATTTTAAGATTTTATCATCAATGAAATATGATCATCAATGGTGATTAAACCCTCCAACAATGAAAAGAGGCGTCCCTACACCAAAAACAAACACAAGAATAGAGGTATAGTGAGAAGAAATATATTCAGAGGACTGTGATAAATAAATAAAGATTAAAGGTTAAGACAGAAGATCAAAAAGTTAAATCAAAAGGATTAATAAAGTAAACAGGGTCAAAGGTAGAATCAGGGAAAAAGACAGTTTATAAAGATTAAATCAAATTTAAAGAGCCTAATACAGAGTTTAAAGATAAAAAAATGGTAGATTAAGCTCAGAAACATATTCGAATGACTAAACCTATAGCAATTACTTCTTCAAAGGATATTTTGCCACCTACAACATGTTTTCTTTCAATAAAACCTCAAATTGTTATTACACATAGTCAGAGATATTTTTCATCTACCAACAGTTGTTGTAAAGTTATTTCAAAAAGCCTTAAAATCAAACATTTCACAAAAATTAACTTAGAAGTTATGTTAGGAGTTATTATTATAGAGAAACACCTTTATATATTTTTTCCTTGGGCCTTGCATGGTCTCAAAGGTCAAAAATCATTAACTCTATAATAAATGACATTCTGAACCCTATCTTAGCACCACCTCTTCATTTTGCAGATAAATACTGCATATGAGATTCATTTCTAGTGTTGGTTAGTTGGTGGTTATTTGACTGATTCCTGCTGCTCGGCTAACTGAGGATTGCTAGGTTGGATTTGAGAAATCTCTGAGTTGTAGAGAGATATTGTACATGGATTAATGTAACTAGTTTGATAATCAATAATACAAGCACGTTCACAGGATTCTTGAGCTATCTTAATAATGAAGTTTTCCTCATTTGTCACTGATTTTCTTATGTTTACCATTCTTTCCATATTTCTCTGATAAAAGAACAGAAGTTTTAGATTAGGATATGTTGTCTTGTAACCCTATTTATGTCTGCATTCTTTATCTTTAGGTTTTTTTCTAAAAGGTCTAATTGGAGAATTCTTAATTTCTCTTGAGTTCGATCTAGCTCGTTGTCTTAGGAATGATTCAATAGAGTAAAGGCCAAAGAAGTCTATGGTGAGCCCTGTCCTTAGGTACAACTTGAGATATTGTTTTTAAGGTCTTCGATTGAAGTATACTTAGTAGAGTCTAAACCAGGGAAGTCTATGGTATGCCCTGTCCACTGGTCTGCCTCAAAATGTTTCTTTAAAGGTCCTTTGGTTGTTGAGTTAAAGAATATAGGCTTTAGTTTTCTCTTTAGCTGCTCTCACTATTATCTTAAATGTTTTCTTTTGTATGAAAGTAGTATTTAGATTGTTGGATTGTTGTCTTAAATGTTTGCTTATGAAAGTCTAGCGTATGCCCTATCCTTTGGTTTGCCTCAAATAGTTACGTTAAAAGGATTTTCTTGTCTAAGTAGAGCTAGATAATTCTTAACTAACTATAGGGTGAAAATGTGAAGCTGAGTTACACTTTTTTCCCTTTTTTGATAAAAAACTTTCATTTTTTCGGTTCTTCAACTTTCTACAAGCTAAAACAATTTTTCTGTTTAGAATTTCATTTTGGAATAAAAATAAAAGTTATCAGAAATTTTGTTAGCTTTCTATTACTTATTTTTCTGAATTTTTTTATACACTCTTGATATGTTAACTTAGCGTTTCTTTGAGTGTCTGTTTTTTAACAATCAACAGATTCATAAGAAGTCATGTTAATACACAATGTTTTATTATTTGAAAATTTGGGTTTTTGAGAAACAAAATGTGCTACAACAATCTAGACAGAGTCTACTTCAGTTTCATCATATTTACAAAGCCAATGGATGCATATCATAATTACTAGAATTTTTTGAACTGGTCCAATATGAAAAAATGCATATTTTGAATATGTTTCACGACACAAGAAGTTTCTTAACATACAAGTTATAAACTAAAAATCTAAAAGCTACCCATTAGAGATGACGGACCAATGTAATGTACCATAAATTTTTCAATTTTTTTTACAATGTATTTTGGAGGATATAGAATTTTGATTTCACTGAATCACAACGACCTTTAGAAATTGTTTGGATCTGTTTTATTACAAAATTAATTAAAATTAGTAATATTTATGAAATTCCATGAAAATTATATTTCCTGAAAGTAGATTCAATTTTGAAACTACTTGTCTTGGTTCTGAGAGTTAATTCATCATGTTTCGTGGAGTTTAATCAATCCAAAGTTGCAGAAACATATTTAGGGTTTGGCTTTGCGTAACTGGTGACACGTTAGTTCGGTCAAACCCTTAAACAAATTTCGGCCGAACTATTTTTTTTTGCGCCGATGGCCCGTTAAGTCAAATGACAAAGTAGTTTGGCCAAACTATTTCTTAAAATTTCAACTGAACTTTTACTTAACTTTCCATCGGCCGGAAAGTACCGCCGAGCCCCTCCAAAAAAACATTTCACGGAAATATAAATTGCCACGAAACCATTCATTATTTTTACATATTTTCGCACGTTTTGTCTGATTTTACAAAAGTCTTGATCTGATTTTGCAAAGAATTGTTTTGGGTTTAAGGAATTTTCTTGGAGGTACATTCAAAGGACTTTTCTTTGGTACACATTATTTTCATACATTTGATCTGATTTTGCAAGGAATGGTTTTGGGTTTAAAGAATTTTCTTGGAGGTACATTGAAAATTTCTTAGAGTTACATTCAAAAAAAAAATTTAACGACTTTTCTTGGAGGTACATTCAAAAGACATTTCTTGGAGGTATGTGATACAATTTTTTGGGCTTTTTTTTTTTTGAAGTATGGATTTGGGCTTAATTTCGAAAGGACATTTTTTGCTTTTGGGTTGAAGTAAATATTTTATAATGATTTTTTAAAATGAGGTTTTGTGTAACTTTTTAAATGAAATTTTTTTGTAGGACTTGGAAGGAAATATTTTGAAGTTTGTTTCATTTTTATAAGACATTTTTTTCTTGAATTTTTTAAAGTAAGTGTTTTGGATTGTAGTATGTATTTTTTGCAAAATTTTTAAAATGGGTTTTTTTTTTAAATTAATTTTTTTTTGATTTTTTTTTTAATTGAGTTTTTGTCTAAATTTTTAAAGGATTTTTTTTGAACTTCATACTCTATTATCATGGGAAATCGAAGGAATTGTACAAGAAAATATGATCGAAAAAGAGACCCTGAGGAATGTAGAGAAGAGACGAGACAATATCGGAAAAGAAGGATAGAAGCACTCTCAAATATTGAACGGGAAAATCAACCTCAACTAGAAGTTGAAATGGGTATGTAAATGTAAATATTATGATTTTGATGTATTTAAAATTTTCCTAGTGTAAAATGTGAAGCTTAATTTTTATTTGATGAACTAATTTGAAAAATATTTTGCAATGTAAATAGAAAGAGATATTCCTTAAAACATTGATGATGAGATACACAATTTTGAAAGAGAAAGTGAAAGAGATATTGAACCAATGATTGAAGATGGTGAAAATGATGAAAGAAATTCAAGTGAAAAAAATGAATCACAAAGTATATATATATGTTGAACACATGAACATATTATTGAAATTATACATATATTTATTAATTAATTTATTTATTGAATATGTAAACTTATTATGTACTATTCATTTGAATATGTATAGATGAAATCTATGTCGATGATGAGATGTTAGAAAATGTTGACACTCACACATATGGAGATAAAAAAGCTGACCATTATATACGATATCATGTTAACCTCATTTTTTAGAAGTATTTCATAAAGGAAAAGGTGACAGTTCAAGCCCAAACGTTGAAAGTTCTCCTATCATTAAGGAAATTAAAAGAAGCTATGAATTTATTGGGTATTCGAAAATCAACCAAAGATAAAAAACAAAATTAAGGAAAATGCGATACAAAATATAAATAGTGCTATAAATTCAATTAAAAGATCTAGACAAATTTTTTTTTTCAGTTGTATGTAGAGCAATACATATGCCAGTGGTTTCATCAAGTACTGAAGGGAATCGCTTGGTAAAATCTATGGAACGAGCATTAGGAACCTCGCAAAAAACGTTGCACAAACATCAGAAATTTCGGTTGCAAATAGATGTAAATGATGAACTCGCTTGTTGGAGAGCTATTTGTAGGCAACTATACAAAGATAGACTTGGAGAAAATGTTAAAAAAATAATATATGAATATTGGAAGAACAATTCGCGTGTTTCACCAACTGCAAGGCATGTGATGTGAAGAAGAATAACATGAAATCAATATGAAGAACATGAAAAAGATTTCTTGGAAACCACTGAGATAGAGTTGTTCAACAAGTTCAAAGAAGAGAATCGTGAAATTCATGTTTCAATTAGTGCTTTTGTTCAACAAAAATCATGGTATGTAAAACCTATCACCATACGCGACACTTGTTGTTGTCGTTATCATGTGGAATTTGAGTTATATTATGACACATTCCTTGATTTTGGTAGAAACTTTTGGAAGGATTCACCTCCTCCTTGCACTATCCATGGTTTCATATCTCAAATTATATGTGAAAGAGAAAGCGATGAACTATTTTACGAAAAGAAATGTGTTGGTGGTAAAAAATGTGATGATTGTGGAAATTCGACTAAATTTCAAAACAAATATCGTACTGATATAAATGATCAATCATTGTCCAACATGAAAGTGAAATTGAAGAGATATGAATATATCCATACATCGATTCAAGGTGCAAATAGTGTTAAAATAATTGAATTACGAGAAGAAGAAATTTTTGTGATAGAATTTTTGAGAATGTTTGAGGAAGAAATTTACAAATACACCAAGCATTCCCAAAGAAATCGATGGAAAGACTTGCAATTCAAAAAATCCGTGAATTTTTTCCACCAGGGATCATTTTGTCCGTAATTTATTTTGCAGAAAAATACACATTTGTTCCACAAAAATAAATTTAGAGTGAATACTATCATTCTGACCAAGTCTCTATGCTCATCCATATTCTATATAGACATGTTGAACAAAACGTCGATCATATAGAAAGAAGCAGTGAAAATCAACATTCTGTTAAAGAATATCAGTTTTATATCAGTGACGATCGTACACATGATACATATTTTGTACAACATTATTTTGGAAAAATTTATGATTCCTTGAAAAATCGTGGAATAACATTCAATGAACATTAGATATGGTAAAACAGATGCACAGGAAAATTCAAATCTGCACGATCATTCTTTTGGTTGTGTTGTCTTCATAATAAAACCTGCATTAAAAATTGTTGGAATTTCTTTGGAACTGGCCACGGAAAAGGAGAACATGATAGTGCAGGGGCATGCATAAAACGAGCACTTTGAAGATATCAAATGAAACCCTTTGCAAGCCGACTTGTGGATGCGAAAGAAGTTGTTCAATGGTGCATCATTGCATTAAGCCACGATACTAACCGATCAAGGAAAGTGCGAAGGTACATTCAATTTAATTTTTATTGGATACGTAATTTTAAACAGTGTACATTTATCACAATGATTATCTTTGATTGTATTTTGATATAATATTTACATCTTTAAATTTTCCATATAAAGGTTTTTTTGGCATATTGCGATTGAAGACGTAGATAGATCAATTGGAAATTACGTTGAAAAAATAAAAGGGACTCGAAAATTCCATTCAATTAAAACAAAGTTGTCCATAAATATGTTTGCATTGAATAAAATAAAATATTTTTGTTTTTGTCATGTTTGCATAGACAACACAAAATCCACTGGTGTTTGTGAAAACAAAATGTATGTAAAAGATTGGAAACATACACAGCTAAATACAAAGGGAAAAATGTTTGTTGCAATGTTTGAAGAAATACAATCAGAGTAGCCTACAATATCATCCGATGGTGATTGAGTTTCTGATCTTGTTAGAGAAGGTAACATTTGAATTGCTTTCTAATGATAAAGATCTAGAAATAAATTTGAATATGTATAATCTTGTTAAGTTTGTTTTATTATGTAGGAGACGTTTTTGTTGTAATTGCACCTACTGACAATGATGAAAATGTGAAGTATTATTTGATGCGTTGCACTAAATGAAAAATGAAGTTATTAGAAGACTATAATGATCACAGGTTTCCATATGAAAGAGGATCTATTATATTGAAAGGTTATTTTTTTAGACAAACTAATCAAAGTGGGGATTTTGTTTACTTTGAAGACTATGAACCTGATTTCATGAGTTGTCAATATAGTCACTTGGTGTGTGTAGCATGCATAAATTTGATCAAGGTTCAATCAAAGGAAAAAAACAAAAATTAAGAAATGGAAAATGTCAAAATCCGATCATGAACAAATTATTGAAGATGGCATTCCATTGGAATTTTTTTGATTAAACTGCCCAACAATTTATTCTCTTTGGACTATATGTTCTAGAACTTCTAGTACTCAATTAAAAATTGAGCTTCCTTGTTATGTTATCTGTGCAAGGGTTTGCACATGTACAAATTTTTTTGGTGCATGCACACTCTAGTATCAACTGAAAGTAGCTTTTCTATACATGCATTGATGAAAAATGTTGCATGTATTGGATATATATTTATATGTGTGTGTGTGTGTGTGTTCTAGAATGTAATTAACTGAAAGTATTTTTTCTATGTGCATTAATGAAAAATGTTGCATGTGCTGGATATATACATGAACTCAATGCACGCCCAGTTTTTCTTATGGGATTTTTTGGTAACAAGTATCCAAAATGTAAATAAATCATTCACAGTATAATTTTGTACGAATATTCCTTTCAAACAAGAGACTTGGAGCACTTCTCTGACTTTTGTGGGATTTGACCTACATCACTATTCCTGATTGAAAATCTAGTACAAAATTTGTATGTCCAATGGTCGAATATGTTCTATGTGCATTGATGAAAAATTCTATGTACGTATTATATATATATATATATATATATATATATATATATATGTGTGTGTGTTCTAGAATGCAATTAAAACTGAATGTCATCAATTTACCAATTTATAAATCAACATGGCTACCTAGTTGAGTGCATTAATGACATTGACCCCAATTCAAGAAACATATATCTACTTCTTATATTTCCAATCAAAATTAAAGGGATTTATATGGGCAAGAGATAGAACATATAGCCTATGAACTACTTTAGTTTATAGGTCAATGAAGGTATCATCATGTGGGAAAATGTTTCAAGAACACTTGATTGTACTTTGTTAGGTCCCTATATTACTAGTGTAGTCCCTTATTGTTGTTAGTGTAATCCTCTTATTGTTATTATTGTACCTTTGTAACACCCATATTATTATTATTGTGCTCTTAAATTATTATTGTTAGGTCTGATAGGATTACATTGTGACCCCATGGACTCCTATATATAGAAAGGAGGTTTTGCAATTTGAATAATCTAAGAATTGTTCATTTATGTAATGTATTGGAGGTTTCCCCCTCGAAGTGGTTTATTTATAAGGCATTGATATCTCTTTTCTTCTATTTTTAGAGCTGGTTTCACAACATTTGGTATCAGAGCTTTGGATTCTAGGGTTTCATTGCTCCAAATAGGTCATCGTGGAATTTTCGCTATAATTTTTTTCTACCAAGGTTCAGAAATAGAAATTTTTAGGGTGCAGAGCCAAAATACTGAGGAACATTGTCGCAAAATTTTAGAGCTTCGTTTGCAATATTTTCTGAGATATGATCTATGAAAGGTAGGGCTTTTTGCAGGCTCCTGAATTTCACTTAAACAGGTCATCGTGGAATTTTCACTATAAATTTTTTTCTACGAAGGTTCAGAAGAAATTTTTTTTAGAGCGCGAAGCCGAGATACTGAGAAACATCGTCACAAAATTGCAGAGCTTGGTTCACAATATTTGCAGAGATATGATCTGTGGAACTTAGGCATTTTTCAGTCTCCCTAATTTCATCTCAAAGAGGTGATCGTGGGAAAATATTCATAACTCTCTCTCTGAGCATCAGATTGGAATTCTGTAAAAATTGGCTAGAAGTACACGGACTATAGTTTCTTGGCTATAAATTTCAGAACCAAAGGAGAAAACAGTGACACATGGAAAGTCATACAATTTCGCTCTACTAAACCAGTCCATAATTAGGTCATTGTTGGACATTGGACATAACTTTGACTTGAAAAATCAAAATCAAGTCAGACCTGTGGCATTTTAAAGAAGCTTCAGAGGACTACAACATGGCCAAATTTCAGATATTGAGGATCTTCAATTATAGAGATAATTCAATTTCAATATAGAGCTCTGCAAAAGCAAGTAAAAGTTGTGTATTTTTTTTCCGAATTGCATAAGTCTTGTTTGAAGAATCAAGTTGAATTGATTCCAAGGGCATATTGTAGAATAGATATCAGTATTGGTTTCTAAAATGGCCCCTAAAAATATTTCAACACCCATTAAGCCTTTAGAAGGCTTTACTATGACTCATGAAGGTGAAGAATGGCAACATAACATATCAAAATTACAAGAGCAAGTGCAACAAATTTCGCTCTCGCAAAGAGCAACAAAAAATGACATGGACATTTTGAAGAAAGGTGTGGAAACTAAGATGGATGGTTTGAAGAAAGGCATGGAATGTAAGATAGATGGCATGGAAGTTGGCATGGAATCTAATATGGATGACATGGAAGCTAAGATCGATGAAAAAATGGAAAACATGAAGAATGATCTAAAAGCAGACATGGAAGGTTTGACAAAGTTGATACAAGAAATGTTTCCTAATGGTGAAAAGATAGTATAGGAAACTCATGATGAGAACAAAATAAATGTTAATTGTGATTTCATAAACTCTAATGTTGGCGGGGAGAACCACCATATTCCAAAAATGGATATGAGGAAGTTTTATGGAAAGGATCCAGTAACATGGATACTATAGATGGAGTAATATTTTCATCTCCATAATGTGCAAAACACACAAAAGGTACATATTGCAACTTTACATTTAGAACAAAATACATTTGTATGGTATCGATGGTGTTGCTCCCGTAAAGAAATTGTCACTTGGTCAATTTGTACGGAGGAAATGATAGCACATTATGAGGATACAAAGAGAAACACCTTCTTTAGCCAATTGATAAATCTCAAACAAAAGGGTTTAGTGGGGGAGCACATTGAGGACTTTCAAAAATTGAATATAAGGGTAACTGATATTCCAGAGGAATACAAGATTGATCTCTTCATAGGTACATTAAGGTTGATCCCTTTTTGTGGTGCTTTGGATTTGGGTTTCTGCAGGAGATTTAGCTGAGATTTTGAGCAAAGGATCAACCTTTGCCTGCAGGAGGATTTTGGTGGAGTTAGAGGCGGAGTTTCAACTATTTCCATTTGACCTCTATGTAGAGCCTTGGAGGCCAGTGTAATTCCTTGAGGAGGCATTTTCTGGTGATTTTCGGGGGTTGGCCATTTTTGATATGGTTTCTGGGTTTTGTCCGAGCTAGTTAGGAGAGGAGATTTTCATATTTTCAGCTCATTCCGGCAAGGGGATCAGCCCCTAGTCTTCAGTTCATTCCAGCAGTAGCAGCTACACGGCATTTTTCCAACAGTTGGGACGTAGTCCATAGAGCAACCATTTCCTGTATTTTCTAAGAGTGTTTCTTCACTTGCCTTGAGCAAGATTAGGTGCGATCACTCTGATCACCTATTGTACTTCATTATATCTCTTAGATTAATAAAATGGCTTAGCATTTCCTCTCTATGTTTCTGGATGAGTTGCCGTAATTGTCGTATTTCCTTTCTATGCTATTATATGTCTGCTGCACTATTATTTGTATATATTCTTGAGCATTCTAGTTCTATACCACTCTTATACAGAGTCTAGAAAGGGCCAGATAGCCTTCGGATCTCGTCCTCTTTCAGAGGCGGAATATCCGGTAAATGCCCTCCTAGTCCATCTCTCGTTGGAGTTTGCTGTGTTTTAGAGATATCCCTGAAACAAGATATTAAAGTGGTATCAAAGCATCAATCTTGGATCAGCCTGCGAGTTTCCAGTTTTCAGTTGCAACTATTTTGGTTATTTTGGTTAGAAGGGCCTACGCAGTTATTGGAGGAGGCTCATTTGTGGGAGCTTCATTGGTAGGATTTTACATTTGGGGTGTTGGGAAATTGATAGGAGAGCCATATGAGGAGATTTTTTGTGATTTTTGAGAGCAACGATTGACATTAGCAGTTGTAGTGCCAAAAAACGAAATTGGAAGAGGGCCAAACTACAAAGGGTCAGATTTTGAAGGTTGGAATTAGAAGAAACCCTTTCTGGGTTTTTCTGGGTTTTGGGCAAGGATCACCTTCCCAAATTCTTAGAATTTTCTGAGCAATTTTCAGTGGGTAAATCAGAGGCTGACTTCAGGAAGAAGTGTATTCTTGGAGTAACAGTGCAGTTTCTGGAGGAGCCTGTAGACACAGAACATGAGGAGCCTGTGATAGACACAGAATAGGAGGAGCTTGTAGACACAGAACATGAGGAGCCTGTGATAGACGCAGAACAGAAGTAGCTTGTAGACACAGAGCAGGAGGAGCTGATGGCAGGTGATGATGATGCGAAGAGATTTGGGGAGATGCTCCTCAAATCAGTACAGGATCTGTCGAGGCAGATTGAGGTGATGGGGCAAAGATTCACTGCTGTGGAGGCTAGACAGTGTGAAACCCAAGGGTTTTCCAAATTGACGAGGGATCAGGCACATCCCACCACTTTCCGAAGCATGATGCCACTCAGTATATGGCATCACATACACCCACACGTTCCACTATGCCCACTTTCCTGGGTGCAGAAACAGGGGCAGGAGCACAGCAGGAGCTAGAGCCTGGCCACATGGGTGATTATTTTGCCGAGTATCAGGCATATGGGTAGGAGTTCAGGGATGCCCTTCCATTCAGAGATTTTGTTAAGCTCCAACGGGATAGCATACCCTGCAACTTTCATAGAGGGAACAAGCACTCACATGACGGGGGTTTGCAGTGCACAGTGGTCAGATTCCATTTACCGACATTTGACAGGTCATCCAAGCGTTCGGAAAAAGCTTGGGTGGAGAAGTTGGATGCCTCTTTCCAGCTTGACTGAGTATCGGAGTGGGAAACCATCAAAATGGTTACCTCACACTTGGAGGATGAGGGCACACAGGATTGCAGGGAGTTCGAGGATACACCTAGTGTGACATAGGACTCACCCTCATTGGAGACCTCCTTGACCATGTCGGTTGATATCGTAGCGGAGAAGGTAGAGCCTACCCCAGTAGAACCATCCATTGAGGTGATGACAGGAGCTGTGTCTGAGTTTTCAGGTGGTAGCAGCACATGACAGATGGGTGAGGTGTCAGGAGATGTATCCAGCTTCGATGAGGCACTAGGAGATACAGAGGTATTGGATGATGGTCGCAGACATCGGTATCATTGGCTTCGGGCAAACCTTCTAGTTTTGAAGGGGAAGGCCACGTCAGTACGGGAGGCCATTGTGTTGCAGGACAGGGACCTGGAGGGCATGAGATTGGCTTGTGCCGAGTCGGCGGCCAAGTTGGCCTGCATTGGGGAACGACTGGATTCCCTGATGGTACAACCAGAGGGCACGTTGGAGCGTCAGATCATTCCCCTTCAGGCATGCATGGACGGGACTAACAGCATTGTTGGGACACCTCTTCCCATTGGAGAGAGAGAGACGGAGTCACCTAGTCAGATCTCATACATTGACTTGGTTAGCAGGATGAGACGATCGGGATTGCACAGGGTGCAACATCCACATGTTGAGGTTGGATGGTGAGATATTTTGAGTTGGTACCCGATGGAGTGGGTTATGGAGATCGTGGTGGACCCGGGTGTAGTTCAGCAGGAGTTCCCAGGTGCTGGGAATACAGGAACCCCAGATTGGAATTGGGGTCTAGGCGGGATTACCTGTCATTTCCCAGGCAGGTCAGTTGATTATGTCTTGGAGGATACAGTTGGCCTAGCAGTAGAGCATGCACATCCGATAGGGGAGTTTCGATCAGCCCCAGTGGCCAACCAATTTATGGGCAGACTCCCTAGGTTGTCTTGGTATGACACTCATTCACGGGATCATGGGGTGGTCAACATACCTTGGCAAGAGCTTGTTGGAGGAGGTGGCATTGGAAGGCCACCAGATGGCACCTTGTATGGGGCAAGGATTCTTCACCTTTGTGTGGGGCACAAAGGACGCAACGAAGCCGAGCAGTGGTGGTAACACTACTGACATATAGGGAGATTCACTTCTCGGACCCCTCGAGGAGGGTTTGGAGTGATGATCCATTCATTGGTGGGTATATCGATGCAACGGTGGAGACGATGATACCGATTAGGGGTAGTTCGACATGTAGAGACACAACTCTAGGTCATCACATCCAGGGATGTGTGGGAGCCTCTAGCATTGAGCAGTGGACTACCGGTGGACATGGAGTTGCATGGTGGTGTACTGTAGTGTGTGGGACTGCATTGTGGAGCATGAGTGTCCTACATCATAGTGAGAGCACGTGGGGAGTGACTGATGCTTGGACACAGTCAGGGCACGAGACGATACAGGGTGGTACAACAATAGCTTGGGGTATCTAGCAGTATACAGGGGTATGCCTCAGTGTGCAGTGGCATGTCGAGGAGTACATGGATGATCAGTGTTATGCAAGGGCATATGGTGCTGCACAGCAGGGTCTTAGAGCGTTGCCACCAGGGAGACTCACGGACAGGGACACCGAGCTTACCTTTGGGGGTATTTCATCCAGGATCGATGGGGAGACAAATGAGCGATACTTGACGATATCTGTGGGGACTCACACACCTGACCCTCTTCTACATCACTCATGGGCACAGTCGATTTTGTCGTTGTCCTTTGGCACCTTGGGCATGAGTAGCATGGTATGCGAGGCTGACCCAAGATATTTGGATGACACTCAGCACACTAGGGGAGAGACTTCTCAACAGTGGCACTGGGTTAGGGCACTAGTTGATAGCCACGAGTTAGGGGATGAGATGATCCTCTGTAGGGGTGGCACATCAGTCATCGCTAAGCCTATGCTTAGGGAGCGAGTCATGAGGGAGACATACGTCACTTTTCCCTCAGGGCATGTCGAGATCATGCATGAGCAGAGGATATTGGGTACAGCAGAGGTAGCATCCCAGTATGTTTCTGGGCTCCAGACATCGTATCGACACTTTATCGAGAGGGTGGATAGCATATTCAATGCAGATGAGATGACGGAGGTAGAACAGGAGGGAATTCCTTCTGTATGCCAGGTTGAGGACTCTTTTTCATATGAGTTGATAGGATCAGTTGAGGACGCTCCTGGGGAGTGAGAGAAGACATGCAGAGATGGTGACAGTAGACCGGAGCTACATTCCAGTGTCCAGGGTGAGCAGTCACGGGACTCTGCAGGAGATACTCTCGATGAAGAGTCACTTGTGATGATTCAGCTAGAGCAGTAGGTGATGGAGCCTGAGTCGACAAAGGAGGACACTATTCACATCAGGCAGGGTATTCCTTTGGGGGAGAGCTATATGGGTGTCCACATTGAGCCGATGAGGGATATGCGGCTAACATTGGGGTCAACCATTGAGGTGGGATAGTCAAATGCACTGGCATCGAGTACGGAGACAGCAGTTGCAGATCCATATCCTCTGCAGGTGTTGGAGGTTGATGGGATTGTTCTGCAGGGGGGAAGTAGACAACAGGAGCATGACATTCCTGATTAGGAGTGGGAGGAGCTGTTGGATATGGTGGAGCATCCATCTGTGGGTCGACACAGGGATGAGGCACAGATAGACGTACATGCAGTCAACAGAGCTGCAGTGTTTTTAGTGGTTAGCACTCTCCAGGAGTACATCGATGGAGCTTGCAGCATATCTTGCCCACTTTGGCCCATTATAGAGAGAGGGGCTTCCTTCTATAGGCAGCTTTCATTGGCAGATAGGGCAGAGCAGTGGGAGTTGATTACGGGCTGGCGGCAACACTATAGGCATGTTCCATATGCAGTTGTTGTTGCTACATCGGATTCTTCTTCCAGGATGGACTTGCGGGAGATCATGAGTTGGTACCCTCTTGATGGTATGGTATTCTTCGTAGGGAGCATAGCGGAGCAGGGGCCCTTGGACATAACAGATGTTACAAATTCCAGCTGGTAGGGGGGCATAGGTCGTCGTTTCTTCAGCACTCTATCCCGATTTCAGTAGAGTAGGATCAGCATGGGATTGAGTCAGGACTTGGATTGGAGAGAGGTGATGAGTTGCTACACAGTTGATGGGACAGCTTACACAGTCACAGATATAATGCAGCAGGGGTCATGGTCATCGCCTCTTAGAGCATCAGTCATAGCCAGAGATAGTGCGCAGTCCAAGCCATGGGACTTGGGCGATTATTGGCGATGGTGGCGATGGGATCCGGGAGGATTGTTGGTTGGCTAGTACCATGAGAGATTATATTGGGATCCTGGCATTGAGAGATCCCTTCATATCAGGGTGATGCAGAGGACAGGGAAGATACAGTGGCGCATCTGGGACCTAGCCACATTTTTCAGTGTCGGTGGGGAGCATCAACTATAGAGGAGGCTTGTTCAGGCAATGCTTGAGGACAAGCAATTTTTGGCAGGGAGGACTGTAATATTCCCAATTAGCAGTAGCTAATTGGAAATATTAATTTTGATCAATTTTGCCTTATATAATTAAATTATAAATAAAAAAGTGAGTAGAGAGGGTCCAACTCATTTAGTGGAATAAAACATCCTCCCTAGTAGCACAACGTTGTGACTTAAAGGGGAGCCAAGGGGGGCTAAACACCACGTAGAGAGGGGGTCCACGTATGCTCTAGAAGCTACTGTGCAGATGAGGTTGAGAACGTGGCAAGAGAGAGAGGCTACGTTGGGGTTTTGGAGGGAAACCAACGTTATAAAAGATGGAGGAGCCTTCTCATTTCATTCATTCTGGAGTTGATGATTTTGCGTGAGACGTTTCTCTTCTTGAGCACGTTGGCTATTTAGCCTATCTGCAGCACTGTTTAGTGCATTGAGTGTCTCCGGTCGGAGATCTCGCCCTTAGCCCCGGGGGACTTCGAGTGCCTACTCGGGAAAGGTTGTTTTTCAGTATTTTTTGAGTAGTTTTATTGTTTGGGTTTGTTGCGGAGTTGGAGCTTATAGAGACTGCGCAATCACTGGGAGAGAGGACGTTGTCCCTTTTGGTGGTGCTTTGGATTGGGGTTTCTGCAGGAGATTTAGCCAAGATTTTGAGCAAAGGATCAGAATTTTCCTGCAGGAGGATTTTGGTGGAGTTTGAGGCAGAGTTTCAGCTATTTCCATTTGGCCTCTGTGCAGAGCCTTGGAGGCCAACGTAATTCCTTGAGGAGGCATTTTCTGGTGATTTTCGGGGGTTGGCCATTTTTGATATGGTTTCTGGGTTTTGTCCGAGTTGGTGAGGAGAGGAGGTTTTTAGATTTTCATCTCATTTCAACAAGGGGATCAACCCCTAGTCTTCAGTTCATTCCGGTAGTAGCAGCTACATGGCATTTTTCCAGCAGTTGGGACGCAGTCCATAGAACAACCATTTCTTGTATTTTCTGAGAGTGTTTCTTCACTTACCTTGAGTAAGATTAGGTGCCATCACTCTGATCACCTATTGTACTTCATTATATTTCTCAGATTAATAAAATGGCTTAGCATTTCCTCTCTATGTTTCTGGATGAGTTGTCGTATTTTCCGTATTTCCTTTCTATGCTATTATATGTATGTTGCACTGTTATTTGTATATATTATTGAGAATTTTAGTTCTATACCACTCTTAGATAGAGTCTGGAAAGGGCCAGATAGCCTCTATATCTCGTCCTCTTTCAGAGGCGAAATATTCGGTAAATGCCCTCCTAGTCCATCTCTGGTTGGAGTTTGCTGTGTTTTAGAGATATCCCTGAAACGGGGTATTACATTATCTCATCCCATTTAAAGCAAGTACAGTTGCTACTACATTTATGGACACAATTCAAAAGCTACATGGAAACCCAAGGGTTATTGTGAGTGATAGAGATCCATTTTTACGGGAAATTTTTGGATGAAGTTATTTTCTTGTTTGGATACTCAATTAGCTCATAGCTCATCTTATCATCCTCAATCCGATGGTCAAAATGAGACAGTAAATAAATGTTTGGAAGGATATCTTTGTTGTTTTGTATCTAATTAACAAACACAATGGGTCAAGTGGTTACCTCTCGCAAAATGGTGGTATAACACTTCCTTCCATACTGCAGCAAAAATGACCCCATTTATGGCACTTTATGAATATCATCCACCATCCATCACATAATATTTAAGAGAAAATTCAAAGGTTCAAGAAGCGAAAGATCGCATTGAGCATCAACAAGAAGTTCTCCAACTCTTAAAGGATAACCTGAATTTGGCACAAAATCAAATGAAACAACAGGAAAATCAACATCTCAGCGAGAGAAGTTTTGATGTAGGAGACTGGGTATTTTTACGGCTACAACCGTACAAACAAATGTCCCTCAAGCAAGCTAAGAAGGATAATAAATCAAGGCCAAAGTACTATGTTCCTTACAAGGTGTTGCAAAAGATTAGTACTATGGCATACAAAATGGAGCTTCCTGCTTCTTCACAAGTGCATCCAATTTTCCATGTTTCACGTTTAAAGAAGGTTATAGATGAAAATCATCCAGTTCAAACAATATTGCCAGAACTTGATGAGGAAGGAAAATTTCTATTGGAACCTTAAGCGCTCACAGAAACAAGAACTTGACAGCTACGGAATTGATCAATTTCAGGGTATCTCATCAAGTGGAAGAACTTACCCACTGAAGATTATACATGGAAGGATGAAGATGTTATACAGAAGCACCTAGAGCTACTCAAGCGTTGAGGACAACACTTTTTTGAAGGAGAGGGGCATGTTAGGTCCCTGTATTACTAGTATAGTCCCTTATTGTTGTTAGTGTAACCCCCTTATTTTTATTATTGTACCCCTATAACACCCATATTGTTATTATTGTGCCCTTTTATTATTATTGTTAGGTCGGCTAAGATTACATTATGGCCCCACTAGGATTACATTGTGGCCCCATGGACTCCTATATATAGAAAGGAGGTTTTATAATTTGAATAATCCAATAATTTTTCATTTATGTAATGTATTGGAGGTTGCCCCCTCGAAGGGGCTTATTTTTAAGGTGTTGACATCTCTTTTCTTCTATTTTTGGAGCTGTTTCCACAACATACTTAAAAGTAATCTTAAAATTGTTTTTGATCTTTACATACTACATACTATTGTTTGAGTGAAAAAAAAAATTAAAAACTTACAAATGTAATTCAACCATCCAAAACTTGAATTTTAAAAACTTTTTTATTATATCAAAACAAATTACTTCACATGTCATGCCAATTGTAGTTCAACTATCCAATAAAAACATTAAACATTTAACATTATATCACTTGCCAAATGTAGATTGAAATGGTATCCAAAACCTAGTTTTAAAAACTTTTTGATTATATCACAACATTACTTCACATGCCTAATGTACTTCAACCATCCAAAACTTGAGTTTTAAAAACTTTTTGACTATATCACAACGTTACTTCACATGCCATGCCAATTGTAGTTCAACTATCCAATAAAAATGTTTAACATGATATCACAAGCCAAATGTAGATTGAAACCATACAAAACTTAAGTTTTAAAAACTTTTTGATTATATATCGTGCAAAATTACTTCACATGCCATGCCAATTATAGTTCAACTATCCAATAAAAATATTTAACATTATATCCCATGCCAAATGTAGATTGAAACCATCTAAAGCTTAACCTTTAATTTAACAAAAAATTATAGATCACAACATTACTTCACATGCCAAATGTACTTCAACCATCCAAAACTTGAGTTTTAAAAACTTTTTGACTATATCACAACATTAATTCACATGCCATGCCAATTGTATTTCAACTATCCAATAAAAACATTTTACATTTAACATTATATCACATGCCAAATGTAGATTGAAACCATCCAAAACTTGAGTTTTAAAAACTTTTTGATTATATCACAACATTACTTCACATGCCATGCCAATTATAGTTCAACTATCCAATAAAAACATTTAACATTATATCACATGCCAATGTAGATTGAAACCATCGAAAAATTAACTTTTAATTTAACAAAAAATTATAGATCACAACATTACTTCACATGCCAAATGTACTTCAAACATCCAAAATATAAGTTTTAAAAACAAAACAAATTATAACACATCATTACATAACATTCCAAATGTAGTTCAGAAGAAAAACATTAATTTATAGATGACAACATTACTAGTAGTTCAACTATCCAAAACTTAAAATTTTTAAAAACCAAACAAATTATATAACAAAATTACTTCACATTCACATGCCAAAAGTACTAAAACCGTCCAAAAATTAAATTTTTGGAACAAAACAAATTATATTAACACTATAGTAAAATATGTCCAAAAATTGTAGATCTCACAAGTATCAAGTATCAAGTTATATATATATATATATATATATTACTGTGCATCTAGATAATATATAAAAAAGTAAATTTAAGACTAGAAATCTTGAAATCAAATCTACAAATCATGTCCATAAAATACATATGGATGTAGTGTCTTTCCTATCATAGTCTCAATCCACGCGCTATCTTCTGAAGCATGGGGAACCTATACACAATGCACATACAAACATTAAAATTTGATGTTTTAAAAATAAGTGAGAATATATAGAACTTGATGTAAAAAACAAAATATAAAAAAAATCATGCAATACCTCATGAGGTTCCCTCTCCATTTGTTCGCCTGCTACAACTTCCCCCATGGGAACATCTCCAACAGTAAACTGTACAATATACATGTACAATTATATATATATATATATATATATATATATATTAAAAATTTCAGATGAAAATGCACATGTGTACATATATGAACTTATTTTCAATAATATTAAAAAAAAAGTTAGACAACTTGTTCAAATGGTTGAAATGGTGTGGATGTTTCTATCTCCGTCGCTAGAGTCTGTGGATTAAAGACATCTTCTATAGATACCTAAAATTCAAAATTTTAAAAGTATAAAACAACTCAAGATCAAGATCTCAATTTATAATAAAACTTAAATAAACTTCAATTTATAAATTATAACTTTTAAAAAAACATATATATATTTAAAAGTGAAAAATTGAATACTTCTGCAGCTGAATTTGGGACATATCCTAAGAGAGGATGCAAAAGAAAATCTCCAAAAAGCTAAAATTCAAAAGATTTAAAATACTCAAGATATATATATATATATATCTCAATTTTTAATGGAACTTTTTATGTCAAATATATATATATAACTTAAACATAAATTTTAAAAGTGAAAAATTGTCCATACTTGTTGTGGATGTGGCACAACTCCTAAGGAAGTAGAAGGTACATCTCCCAAGGAAGAAGAATGTACCGCCATCCCAAAATATGTAGAAGGTACATCTCCCAAGGAAGAAGAATGTACCACCATCCCAAAAACATCAGACAGAATCGGAATCTGTCAAAACATTTTATTATTATATATGTACATGTACATGTGTGCAAAATTATTTATTTTAAAAAAATCATTTAAAAAACACTAACATTTGTCAACATATCTTGATGGTGAGACCCATATTCATTGTTTGAACCAGAGACCCCGAACGTGATATTAAAATTTTTGTCATTCATCATGGGTGATAACTGCAAATGGTGTCTTAACATATAATGATACATTTTTGTTAGATTAATGTACATACAAATAAATGTATACAAGTACATACACATATATTTATTACAAATTGTACACATGTATGTGTTAAAATAATTGAACCCTAAGGTCATTAACACAAACTGTTCCTGTGCCCTTTTCCTCATAAAGAATTAGGTCTTGCCAACCATTATGACAATTATTTGCATATATTGGGAGATCTTCAACATTCATGTTGTCAATCTCTTCATCTGTACAATACAAAAAATTGGCATGTGCATTCTCACATGCTCTTTGCCGATTTAGACAAACATTGACTCCACCCAATCCGTTGTGAACATTGTTGATGATGACATCCCTTGCTTCTCGACTTATTTGAGAAGTCGCATCCATCTTTGATCCAAAGTTTTGACCCGAAAATGTCGACTCACTTATGGCGGCTTAGCGCGAGGCAACTCCACATCTCGCCTAGCACCCCTACGGTCACACAATCGACCTTTCCCTGGACAAAAACATTATGACAGAAGGTCATTGTAATTGGGTCTCATTTCCAAAAAAAAATCTGCGTAAAACAATTTTTCAAAATAAACAGGAACCTCGTCATTCCATGGGAGCCTTCCATAGGCCCCAAGGTGCCTATCATACAAATAGTGAGCTATATTGGGGTGTTTGAAATATTGCACCTTCAACACTTTTCTTTTTGGCCCTTCCTTGAAATTAAACATTGAATTCACCATTTCTTTTGTAACTTTTTGTTTTACATCCTCCCATTTATCGGGAACCATTACTGTTTCCTTTCTCTTTCTCATGACTTCTACAAATGTATCAGTCCTTGGCCAAAGATTTTTGTATACATTTACTATTTCGTCTAATGAATATGTAACTATTTCGAGGCTTTGTCGACTCTCAGCGGGTAGATTCAAAGCCACGAGATCTCTCAGCAATTTTTCATGAATTTGTTGACACCTTTCTAAGGTGCATTGCGACATGTTTCTTTCCCATGGTATATCAAAAATGTCGGCCAGATAAGTTGTGGTGGGTAGACAACATTCTTCTTGAATGTGGTGTTCTACCCTGTGTCTATTTTGACCAACATTTGGAACAATTTCAGCCTCTGCATCAATATATATAATTTTTTTTATATTAGTAAAAACAAATGTAAACAAATTTGTACAATTCAATGAAAAAAATATTGAAATTGATGGAAACCTCGACGTGGTTGGCTAGCATATTCTCCACCCTGAAACTGTTGAGAACTAGAATGATCCTGCTGAGAACTATCATCACCAGCCATTGATTGGCCTCCGAGGGAATAAATATCACCACCTTCATGCAACCTGTTACTACTTATTGATGGCCCTCTGAGGGGATTTGAACCACCACCAACCTCTCGAGAGGAGAGAGAAGCTTCATAAAAAAATACAAATAAATAATCAATTTAAAAATACATACATACATATAGATACACATGTACATATTAATTGATTAAATTGTGTCAAAACCATACCACGACTGGGTGAAACATGGGCATCCATGGATAGAGTAGAGACCCTTCTCTTCTTATTAGCTCCTAAAAATAAAAAATGAAACGTATTAACAACTAATTTAACTCACAAAGTTGATAAAAAATCAATTCCATATGTACACACATGTATGGAGAATTAAGATTATATTTAAATTTACCATGAACAGCTCTCGATCCCTGATCCCCCCCTATCGTAGAGATATGGGATTCTATTGATCTTCGTCATTCATCCTCCATGATATATATATCTACAGTGGACATTTACACTTATTTTTTTAAATAACTAATTTAAATTAAATTCAAAATAAATTTCAGAAAATTAATGTAATTTAGTGTAAACAAATTATGTAAAACACAACTTTCAAAGCACTAATTGATGTGTGAAACTCAATTTAAGCAAAAAAAAGTTATAAAAATGATAAGTTCACCAAATTGTGTTTTACATGGTGGGAGCACAGTTGGTATAAAATTTAAAAAAACACATTGTCATTAAAAAATAAGTGAAACTCCATTTAAACAAAAAATTGTTGAAGTCCCTGCATTTTAATTTCATAAAAATGTGAAGTTCACCACTTGTTGCAAATGTGAAGTTCATCAAGTTGTGCTTTACATGGTGTGGTGGGAGCACACTTGGTATATAATTAGAAAAAGCACATGGTCATTAAAAAAGACGCATTTATAGGTACACAACACACACATATCCAAGATATGTTACAATTTCAATCCATAAATTTTGAAGGAGAGCGTCTCAACACTAATTCATCTTTGAGAGATGAATCTTGAATTTTTGAAGAAGAGCATCTCAAAACTAATTCATCTTTGAGAGATGAATCTTGAATTTTTGAAGAAGAGTGTCTCAAAACTAATTCATCTTTGAGAGATGAATCTTGCATTGGCATTGCCCCGTATAATTCTAATTCATCTATTAATTCATCTTTGATAAATGAATCCTGAATTTGCATTGCCACACGCAATAAATCAGCAGACATCTTATTCACATTTGTAAAATGCCTTATACTAAAAAATTGAAATTGGCTAACAATATTGTTTGCTATTCCATGAAGTTCTTTTAGCCTCTCCTTCTTAACTTGGTACACGCCATTCATCTGGTTGCATACAAGTTCAGAATTGGTGAAAACTAATATTCCATTTGATCCATACTCCATCGTTGTTCCCAAGCCTTCTATCAATCTAATATAATATTCCTCGTTGTTTTTTTTCTTCCTGATATATTCATTTTCCTTTGGACGAATTTACTAGTCGCAATATTGGAAAGCACATATGTAATCACTGCTTTCCCTGGATTGGGATAGCAAGAAGCTTCTATGCATAATTTCCATTTTTCAACCATATTTAATGGTTTCTTATCCCTAAAAAAAAAAACAAATTCAATAAAAATATATATATTAAATTGAAATTTATTGCAAATGCATAGGAGAAATGAAAAACTTATATTTAGAACTATTCCAGAGATTCACTGTATGGGCATTTACTAGATATGTCTCCTTTTATAAAAAATTAGATCCAAAGGCTACCTGGCCCTTTACAGACTCTGCCTATAGAACTACCATGGATATGAAAATGAAAAACTTCTAATTAGATCTATTCCAGAGATTGAATGTAGGGGCATTTACTCTTAGGTTAAAACCTATGTTTTGTATCAAATCACTTTTGGTTTCAATGAGAAACTTTTATGGCTAATTTGTGTTTTACATGTTGAATATAAAAGGTTTTTTCTCCCTCATTGTTTGAGACCATGGATATCAAAATCAAAAACTATATACATGGTTAAAACCTATGTTTTGTATCAAATTAATTTTTGTTTCTAAATATTATATACATGTTGACTATAGGGGCATTTATTGTAGGGGTGTTTACTATAGGGGCATTTAGATCTATTCCAGAGATTGACTGTAGGGGCATTTAGATCTATTCTAGTGATTGACTATAGGGTCTTTACTAGATATGTCACCTTTCATAAAAGATGAGATCCAAAGGCTACCTGGCTCTTTACAGACTCTCCCTATAGAACTACCATGGATATGAAAATGAAAAACTTATAATTAGATCTATTCTAGAAATTGAATGTAGGGGAATTTACTATATTAGGTTAAAACCTATGTTTTGTATAAAATCACTTTTGGTTTCAATGGGAAACTTTTATGGCTAATTTGTGTTTTACATGTTGAATATAAAAGGTTTTTTCTCTCTCATTGTTTGAGACCATGGATATGAAACTGAAAAATTATATACATGGTTAAAACCTATGTTTTGTATGAAATTACTATTTGTTTCTAAATACTATATACATGTTGACTATAGGCGCATTTACTACAAGGGAATTTACTATAGGGGCATTTAGATTTATTCTAGAGATTGACTGTAAGGGAATTTACTAGATATGTCACCTTTCATAAAAGATGAGATCTAGAGGCTACCTGGCCCTTTACAGAATCTGCCTATAGAACTACCATGGATATGAAAATGGAAAAATTCTAATTAGATCTATTCTAGAGATTGAATGTAGGGGCATTTACTAGATTAAGTTAAAACCTATGTTTTGTATAAAATCACTTTTGGTTTCAATGGAAAAATTTTATGGCTAATTTGTGTTTTACATGTTGAATATAAAAGGTTTTCTCTCTCTCATTGTTTGGGACCATGGATATGAAAATGAAAAACTATATACTTGGTTAAAACCTATGTTTTGTATCAATTTTTTTTTTTTTTTCTAAATACTATATGCATGTTGACTGTAGGGGCATTTAGATCTATTCTAGAGATTGACTGTAGGGGCATTTACTAGATATGACACCTTTCATAAAATATGAGATCCAAATGCTACCTGGCCCTTTACAGACTCTGCCTATAGAACTACCATGGATATGAAAATGAAAAAATTCTAATTAGATGTATTCTAGAAATTGAATGTAGGGGCATTTACTAGACTAGGTTAAAACCTATGATTTGTATCAAATCACTTTTGGTTTCAATGGGAAAATTTTATGGCTAATTTGTGTTTTACATGTTGAATATAAAAGGTTTTTTCTCTCTCATTGTTTGAGACCATGGATATGAAAATGAAAGACTTCTATTTAAAACTATTCCATAGATTGACTGTAGGGGCATTTACTAAGGTTAAAACCTATGTTTTGTATCAAATCACTTTTTGTTTCAATGGAAAACCTGTATGGCTAATTTGTGTTTTATATGTTGAATATAAAAGGTCTTTTATCTCTCTCATTGTTTGAGACCATGGATATGAAAATGAAAAACTTCTATATATTTAAAACTATTCCAGAGATTGATTGACTGTAGGGGCATTTACTCTTAGTTTAAAACCTATGTTTTGTATCAAATCACTTTTGGTTTCAATGGGAAACTTTAATGGCTAATTTGTGTTTTACATGTTGAATATAAAAGGTTTTTTTCTCTCTCATTGTTTGAGACCATGGATATGAAAATGAAAAACTTATATTTAGATCTATTCTAGAGATGTGGCTAATTTGTGTTTTAATTACATACATCGAATATAAAAGGTTTTTTCTCTCATTGTTTGAGACCATGGATATGAAAATGAAAAACCTCTATTTACAACTATTCCAGAGATTGACTGTAGGGGCATTTACTAAGGTTAAAACCTATGTTTTGTATCAAATCACTTTTGGTTTCAATGGGAAACCTATATGGCTAATTTTTGTTTTACATGTTGAATATAAAAGGTTTCAAAATGTGTTGAAACCTGTTGAAACATGTTGAAACCTGTATGGCTAATGTGTTTTTCTCGAAATGTGATACACCCCATTAAAATGGAAGATATATCAAAATGAATCCTATTATGTAATAAAATAGTTTTAAGTAGTTTAAAAATATAGATGCATAAATTCAATGAGCATAGTTTTGCGATATAAAAGTCAAAAATGGAATAGTTGTCTGTGAAAAAATATTAGTGGATCACTATGGATATATTTGCTTCATTAAAAAAGATTTTTCTAAAAGGATGTCCACTAAGTTTGGAAGAAGGGAAAGTATCATAATTATATATGTTATTACATGTGTTTTACATTGAATATTTTTCATTTTAAATTAAGAATCTATTTGAAACAATTACCTATATAAGGTTAAAACCTATGTTTTGTATCAAATTTAACTTTTGTTTTCAATGGGAAAATTTTATGGATAATGTGTTTTTTCTCGAAATGTGATACACCCCATTAAAATGGTAGACATATCGAAATGATTCCTATGGTGAAATCAAATAGTTTCAAGTAGTTTAAAGATAAGGTTAAAACCTAAGTTTTGTATCAAATTAAACTTTTAGTTTCAATGGGAAACTTTTATGGCTAATGTGTTTTTTCTCGAAATGTGATACACCCCATTAAAATGGTAGACGTATCGAAATGATTCCTATGGTGAAATAAAATAGTTTCAAGTAGTTTAAAGATATAGATGCATAAATTCAATGAGCATAGTTTTAAGGTATATAAGTCCAAAATGGAATAGTTGTTGGTGAACAAATATCAATGGATCACTATGGATATATTTTCTTCATTAAAAGGGATATTTCTAGAAGGATGGACTAAGTTGGAAAGAAGGGAAAATATCACAATTATATGTTAATGTGCATGTGTTTTACATTGAATATTTTTCATTTTGTTAAGAATCTATTTTCAAGGGATATTTCTAGAAGGATGGATTAACTTGGAAATAAGGGAAAATATCACAATTATATGTTAATGTGCATGTGTTTTAAATTGAATATGTTTCATTTTGTTAAGAATATTTTTTTAAAACAATTACCTATATACTTGGTTAGAACCTATGTATTGTATAAAATTACTTTTTGTTTCTAAATAATATATTTTTTACATTGAATATTTTTCATCTTATTAAAAAAATATTTGAAACAATTAAACTATATAAGGTTAAAAACTATGTTTTGTATCAAATCACTTTTGGTTTCAATGAGAAACTTTTATGGCTAATTTGTGTTTTACATTGAATATAAAAGGTTTTTTCTCTCTCTCATTGTTTGATACCATGGATATGAAAATGAAAAACTTCTGTTTAGATATAGGGGCATTTACTGGATATGTCACCTTTCATAGAATATTAGATCCAGAGGCTACCTGGCCCTTTATAGACTCTGCCTATAGAACTTGTAGAAGTTAACACTACCTGTGCCAATTATACCCTATGAAGGGTGTAGAGGACCCGTGGAATCACTCAAACTACTTTACTTAGACATAAGGGTGTACAAGAATGCATGTGTTTTACATTGAATATTTTTCATTTTAAATTAAGAATCTATTTGAAACAATTACCTATATAAGGTTAAAACCTATATGTTTTGTATCAAATCACTTTTGGTTTCAATGAGAAAATTTTATGGCTAATGTGTTTTTATCGAAATGTGATACACCCCATTAAAATGGGAGATATATCAAAGTGATTCCTATGTTGTAATAAAATATAGATGCATATATTCAATGAGCATAGTTTTGAGATATAAAAGTCCAAAATGGAAGAGTTGTTTGTGAACAAATATCAATGCCACTATGGATATATATCTTCTTCATTAAAAGGGATTTTTTTGGAATGATGTCCACTAAGTTGGAAAGAAGGGAAAATATCACAATCATATGTTACTGTGCATGTGTTTTACATTGAATATGTTTCATTTCATTAAAAATCTATTTGAAACGTTAACTATATAAGGTTAAAGCCTATGTTTTGTATCAAATTACTTTTGGTTTCAATGGGAAACTTTTAAGGCTAATGTGTTTTTCTCGAAATGTGATACACCCCATTAAAATTCGAGATATATCGAAATGAATCCTATGGTGTAATAAAATAGTTTCAAGTAGTTTAAAAGTATAGATGCATAAATTCAATGTGAATAGTTTTGAAATGAATCCTATGGTGTAATAAAATAGTTTCAAGTAGTTTAAAAATATAGATGCATAAATTCAATGAGCATATTTTTGAGATATAAAATTCCAAAATGGAATATTTGTCTTTGAACAAATATCAGTGGATCACTATGGATATATTTGCTTCATTAAAAAAGTTTTTTTCTAAAGGATATCATACCAATTACATAACTAGGCTACATATTCAAGATACACATTGCCATTGAATCAAATCACCTATGTTTTGTATAAAATCACTTTTGGTTTCAATGGGAAACTTTTATGGCTAATTTGTGTTCTACATTGAATATAAAAGGTTTTTTTTCTCTTTCTCATTGTTTGAGACCTTGGATATGAAAATGAAAAGCTTCTATTTAGATCTAATCCAAAGATTGACTGTAGGGGAATTTACTGGATATGTCACCTTTCATAAAAGATGAGATCCAGAGGCTACCTGGACCTTTACAAACTCTTCCTATAGAACTTGTAGAATTTAACACTACCTGTCCCAATTATACCCTATGAAGGGTGTAGAGGACCCGTGGAATCACTCAAACTACTTTACATTGACATCAGGGTGTATAAGAATGCATGTGTTTTACATTAAATATTTTTCATTTTAAATTAAGAATCTATTTGAAACAATTACTTATATAAGGTTAAAACCTATGTTTTGTATCAAATCACTTTTGGTTTCAATGGTTTTTTTATTGGCTAACGTGTTTTTATCAAATCACTTTTGGTTTTGAAGTATATTCTGGAATCTTCTGTAACCACTTATTAGGCCAACCAATATGTAATTAGAGCACAGTGAATATGAGAAGTCGATACAATTACATGATAAAAAATTAGTAGATATAAGTAGTGTTTCTATAATATGGGATGACTGGTTAGATTACAGGTTTCCACAGATTAAGTTTATTCAGTAACTAATACATAACCATTACTATTATTACTAAAAGCATGCTTAAGGATGAGGTCTTTGCTGAGGAGAAAAGCATGCCTTAAGAGATATTCCAAACTCTTCTCAATAAGATGCAAGAATTCACAATAGATAAAAAAAGCTATTTCATTAATCATAAATCAATATCTATCAATATCTGTTATTTGTGTTTCTAAGGCTGGAAATTTTATCAGAACCAGAACAGAGCTGGCTAAATGGGCCAGTCAACCTAGTTCAGGGGTTTTTGTAGGCATAACTGTCCAGTCAAACCAATTGCAACCTAGTTTTGGTCTGAATTGGTTCAGAATCCATCCTAATCATGTCTGGAACTTTGCATATTTTTATTTAAAGGTTTAGATTCACAGAGTATATATACATATATAAAAGAACAGTCCAATCCTGATAACACTCACCGTTTCTAGTATAAGGTGTATCATTAAGCATATAAAGGCAATGGGGGGTAGAGGAACGAGAGTGAGTTATACCCTGAATTGAAAAGAATAAAGAAACTTCGTCAAAAATACTTGTCGGAATTGTTACCTTGGGACGATATGAATTTTACATTTAAAGAATTTTTTTTTTCACCATTCAATTGTCAAATAAACCAAAGAACTTCTCTAGAGTGGGTTCTTCAACCCAAAATGAAAAAAAATAGTGCAATGAAAAGTCATATTGAAATTCCAAACGATTGGCGAACTCTCACATTAGAGAATCTCTATGAATGTTTTTAATGAGACATATTCAATGCAGGTCTCCTCTTTTGCTAAGAAAAATTACTTTTATAGCTCACAAATATTTAAATAAGGTAAAATCAAGTACAGCTGAGAAATATGGAATTTCAAAAATTCCACTCTCGCAGTGCTCCTATCTAGTACAGTTTATGATATTCCATACACTAAGCAGTAACAAATTAAAACTAACACCAGATTTGAACCTATAACACCCTAGGTTATCATTATTAGGTCCTGTATTTGGTGGACAACCAAGGGGAGTATAACCAAATCAATAGGACACATATTAGAGATGGCACTACTAAGAGAATAGCCCATATTATCCATAGATATAATTTGAGTAGTGGGGAGAACTGTGGAATCGGACCATACAGGTGATAACAAGAGACCCTAATCATTACAAGAACAAGAACAGTGAAAAGATGCTACCATATTTCCCTAATCAGTTGGTTTCAATAGAGTCACTCTGCTTACAGATAGGAACCAAGCTAATATCAGTAATAAATGCGTACTATCCTTGTAATGTAATCACTTTTGATTTACAACTCACTATTTTTTTTGTTTATGACAGGTACTATATCGTTTTACTATATGGTGCGGTAATAGAGACCACATCATTACCTATGTAATAGTAATAAATACCGGTAATAGTGATACTACATTTTTTTTTTTCTCCCAGTATTTTTTTTGTGATTCATAACATATTTTAGGATCTCTAATATGGAGCAATTACTTACGTGGAGCAACTCCTGAGCAGCGGCGCAACTCCTGAGCAGCAATTCGTGGGCGTGGGCACCAAATCAACAGCAGAGCAGCAACAATGCCAAGGAAACTCAAACAGAAACTTGCGAACAGACTATGCGAATAGAGACGCACGAAAACGAGACTCGTTCGTGGGAGATATATTTATAAAATATGGGTTCGGCCAAACATTTTTAAAAGTTTGCCCGAACTAATAGTCTGGCCGAACTAAACGTTTAGTCGAACTGTTGTTGTTGGTTTTCCAATCTCCGGCCAAAAATCTGTTTGCCAACACCATGAGTACGTCGTCAATCTAAACGGAAGAACAAGTTCGGTCGAACTTTCGCAAAATTTCGACCGAACTATCCTAATAATTCAGCAGAACTTTCTCAAAAGTTCGGTCGAACTATTGTGGAAAACAAATTTTCGCCCACGATTCTCACAAAAGTGTAACCCAACTTCACATTTTCACCCTATATGTTGATTTCCTTCACAACTTATTATTGTTTCATATTACATTCTAATCTAAAATATCCACTTCATATAGTTAGCTTTCCCTATGAAAACCCTTGCAAAGTTGATGAAAAATTAAATCCTTTTATGACTCCAAATCCCAATGGATCAATGTTTTCTCATAGTCTATCTATTCAGCAAAACATCCGCTCAATTAGTCACACCATAGATTTGTCAATCTATAAATTAATTTAACCAAAAAAAACAAGTCCTTAGAACTTCATAACTAGCCTAATATCTTAAAACCAAAGCATAAATATATATCATTGGAAAACACTAATATAGATAGATCCCTCTATGAATCTAGGAAGGCTAGGTTCTAGGATTCCAAAGTGGTTTTGATGTGGCCCCTGTAGTGTTTTTTCTTGCCAATCTTGCAAGTCACAGGGATCCAACATAGTGGCGACCATACTGGGGATAATGAGTAATAAAATGTGAAACATAGAATGAAAACTCAAAACACCCCATTTTAAACTTAGATGAATCAAGTATTAGCCAAGAATGGTGTCTCATTGCTGATGGTGGACAAAAATCAGCCATAAAACAAGTAAAAATCCTCCACCTGGTGACTCCACTGGTTTTCAATAGACCTGCTGACTCCACTAGTTTTCCATAGACTCCACTGGGAAACTTATTCTATCATCAAAACATTAACAATACCCAGTCAAGAATACTTTATGGATTAAGTATTTATTTCACAGTTTGGTTTGTGTCTCAAGACTATTATACCTCTTAAGCTTTTTGATTTTTTTGGTCCAAAGTTCTAGCTTCTAGAAGAATTCATACTAGACCCTATCTTGACCCAAATCCTCCTGCTATTGTTAACAATCCTAAAAGCATTCTTAGGAAGTCTCCTAGATCCAAGATTCAGCTATTAGCAGACCAATCCAGAAAGCAAGTTCCCTACCTGAAAACCTTAAAGGCTTGTAGAATATCCCCTCTGACCCACCCCTAGAACAAATATTGTTTAGGACTAGATCTTAGAGTTGGATAACCCAGATAGTTTTAGACCCATCCACCTTACAAAAAATTCCGTTGTACTGACTTCATCTCCCATTTTTCCCCTTCCTCCATTTAACCCTGTACCTCCTATTGTAAACCCTCCACCTGTTAACCCTCCATTTTTTCCACAACCTCATATCATGGAAACATGGTATGCTCCCTTAGTCCTTCCTTTACCTTTAGTTTTTCTACCACAATACTATCAGTCCAAGATTCCTTTATATGATTCTAGTACTTCTAATACTGCTCAACAACATGTGGAAAAAATGAATGAATACTTTGACAGACAAGAAATAGATGATGAAACTATTAAGCTTAGGATGTTTTCTCAATGCTTAGGGGGAGTAGCAAGAAAATGGTTCAAAGGCTTAACCCCTAATAGAAAGAGATCCCCTAAACATAGAGGACATACAAAGAGGAGCAATAAGTGTAGAACCTAACTTAAATCCAAGAAGGGATAGGTTGAAACAGAGAAAACAGATACTCACAAAGAAGAAACTGGACTCTCCACATCCGATGCTAAAATTGATAGCCTAGTTAGGATAATGGAGAGGATGATGGAGAGAATAAACATGAATGAGAGAGCTTATCCTATAGAAAATCAAACAGCTCCTCAAAATAGAAATCAAAATCAGAACCAAAATCAAAACTTTAGAAGGAATCCCTCTCAAATTAGACAAAGAGGCCCTGATCAGCAAATTAGACCTCCTTTCCTAGACAAATATGCTGATGAAGATGAGGGAGTGATTGAAGAAATGGAGGAAATTCACATAAATTTAATGGGAGTAAACAATGAGGATACCATTTTTCTCATTGAGGAAGAACAAGGCATATTTACACCTTATGAAGAAGAAAGCCTAGAATCTCAAGACTACAAACAAGGCTTTGAAAATGCTATAATGGAAGTGCACAGACAATATGACCTGAGAAGCAAGAAAATGGTAATTTTCTTCCATAAGTGTGAAATCTTTGAAGGCAAAAGAAAATTGTTGCCCTTACCCTTGCATCCTATATCTGTTGAAGCTCATTTTCAAGAGTGGGGCCTAGACTTCATTGGGGAAATCGAGCATACTTCATCTACCCAACATAAATGGATCCTCACTGCAACTGATTACTTTACAAATTGGATAGAGGTCATCCCTTCTAGAACTCCCACAGATTTAGTCATTACTAAATTCCTTGCAAACCATATTTTGTCTAGATTTGGTTGTCCTAGAAAGATTATCACTAACAATGTTTTTGCCTTTAGATCCAAGAAGATGATGGAATTTTGTCACAAATATAAGATTACATTGGGCTTGTTAGTGTCATTCTAGTCATACTCTTTTTCGTTTGCATATTAGGAGTCCCGTACCATAAATTTTCATCATTCCATTAGGTCATGGATTCATTGATGGTAGTGGTCTTTCATCAGTTTTCCCTCATGTAAAACTTGTTGATTATCCTCTCTATGGTCTTCATTCATGATTCACATTCACTCCCAATCCATATTACTAGGTCGTATGGTTGGTCTCATTAGGTCCTAGGGTTTCATCATGGTCAAATTATTGAGTCAAGTGTCAATAAAAATCAACAAGGTCATGAGGAGGTCAAATAAACTCAGAGGCATAGTATTTGGAAAGATCAAAGATTTTTTCGATTGACCTTGATGTAATTTTCACCTCAAAATCATGTTTTGAGGTGAAAACATGGTACTTTTCTTTCATTATCATTCTTTATGTAATTTTATATCTTCATATGTAATAATTTTCACTTCAGAAGCTGCTATTCCTACAAAGCCAACACCCTGCTTTTCAAAGGTGTTTTCCACAGTATTTTTAGTGCAAATTCATGTTCTAAGTATGTCCATCAGAAAGAGCCTAGAAAGAGCTTTCCAACGGTATATTATACTCTCAAAACTGACTCCTGGATTGAAAAATATGCCTAAGTGAACAAAGGTCCCCAAATAGCCTAACTTTACCCATTTTCTCATTTGCCCCTTAGACTTTAGTTCATGTAATTTTAAATTTTTTTATTATAAAACATTTTCCCTCCAATCTGATCGAAACCCCTTTTCTTCCAATCTGATCGCACCCCTTCTCCTCTGATTCGATCACATCATCGCAATTGCACAGTCCCGATTAACCCACCTCTGATTCACCCTTCCTCGATTGCAAATCCTCGATGCGATTCATCGCAAGTCCCCCTCTCTGATCACCCGATCACATCGCATATTTTATGTCCAGCACTTCACTCCTGCTCATCCGCCGATTCCCGATTGCGGTTTACCCCTCGGGCCCCACCTAAAGGCCTTCTGCCCTTTCCAAACAAAAAGGGGTCTTCACTTTGTATTCGATTATTTTAATTTCATAAGTCTTTTATCAGAAAATCATTTTATCGCATGTTTAAACCCCCACACTCTTCCCCGCCGATGCGATCAATCACAAATTGCAATCGGAAGTTCCCTTAGGTACTTTGCCTCCGCTCCCCTCCCTGATTGCGATTGCGATTTTTCCCTTGGGTCCCACCTTAAAACCCTTACGCCTTTTCAATGAAAAATGGTTTTTCCCTTTGTAAAATGCAGAAAACTCATTTCTATTCATTTAAAAGTATTCTTCATTTACTCCATCGCACCTGCTTTCATCGCATCGCAAATTTTTACGACGTTCTCCCGCTTCCCTTCCATCTCGATTTGCGATTGCGATTTCCCTTTTCCTCCTATACACTATCGCATCGCATTACTCCGCTATGTGATAAAACCATTCCCCTTTCCAAATTGTGATTGTGATTCCCCGGCCCCATTAAATCTTTTCTGATCGCATTGCAAATTTCCATTGCCCTATTATATGATACACCCTCCCCCTTCCGATTATGATTTGCGATCTGCGATCGCAAATCAGGCCCACCATCCCTTTCCCTTCGCACTTTTACAATCAAAAAGGGACTTTTCTTCATTTAAACGGCTTATATGATTTTTTATCGGTTTCAAAGGCATTTTCTTCGGCAAAAGGTTTTCTTCAAAATTAAAGGAAAGACATTCTATTGGGACTACGAACTATTATTAAACACAGAGATCATTACAATTCGTCTCCTCTTCTCTGTTTGAGTAAATGTAACATAAAACCTTCCAGGTGTTCAAAATGTATTGTTTCTCCTACTTTTCAGGGGCATATTGTTGGTTTATTTCCTATGTTCATATTTTAGTTTTTGAGGTGGTGAAATAGCCCCCCCTTCTGTGGATCTACTTCACTCAACTTTTATATATTTAATGTAATTCTTCATCATTTGTAAAAGGGGGAATAATGTGTGGAACAAGTTGGAAATCACTGAGGATGCTCTGTGCTCCATTTTGTAACAGTTTGGTAGGGAATTAATAAATATATGCAGCTCGGATTTGTGGGATCCCTGTGCTATGGATTTTAGCATTGTTCTTTCCTTTGTGTTCATTTGTTAATTATTATGTTTACCATTCATTCATTCACATTTATGGTTGAATGATTTCAAGATATATAGGTATAATCCATTGTATAATGCTCTGCCTTGGGAAATCATTCAATACTTGATGTTTTCTGCTGTTTGAAAAGGATCCATTTTCTATGCCCTCTTCAGCTCCTCACTAGTCTTAAACACTCCATCATTATTAAAACTGAATTGTTAAAATTCCTGTCTACCTTGCCCCATGAAATACTCTGTATCTTTGATTTAATTCCCCAGTTTCAAACTGACCCATCTGTTCCATACAACCCTTGAAATTTATGAAAAAACATTTCCAATTATTATCCATAGCCTAAAATCAGCTCACTCTTATATTTCATTGAATATTTTTCCTGGAGAGAGCCCTCTCCTAACCTTGTAGGGCTAGCTACAAGGCTGAGCATGGTTTGAGGTTACCCTAATTTTCCTTCCTTCAGCCTAAGGTCCAAATTAGGTGCTAAAATTCCTGGCGACCATACTGGGGAACTATTTAAAACAAAGGACTGATCACCCCAGTAATATCTTCTCGGTAAACAATGACAAAGTATCATATCTAAATGTTGATGGTGAACAATAGTTGGATACATATGAAGGCTGAATCATTCACCTGGCGACTCCATTCACTAAAAGATCCAGAAAATCAACACTTCATGGTGACTCTACTGCTGTAGGAAGATCAGTAGCTTCAAGATTTTTTTTTAAGATGGCAAGTGTTGCAAGGAGGTATGCTCCCATGAGCCGAGATCACATTCCAGGTTTCCTATATAAATTTCCTATGGCAGATTGGCAAAGGAA
The DNA here is from genome assembly GCA_034641835.2 of Pinus albicaulis. Taxonomy (NCBI): domain Eukaryota; kingdom Viridiplantae; phylum Streptophyta; class Pinopsida; order Pinales; family Pinaceae; genus Pinus; species Pinus albicaulis. Next base: position 514,319,315 of record CM076571.1, read on the forward strand.
TTTGCCTATGTTCAAAAATGTGGAAGGTAATAATGCTGCTCTTCGTCTGGTGAGATTTCACATGCATGTGCGTAGATTAAAGATTGATTTTCCTAAATATTACTTGATGAAGATATTCATGGCTACTTTGGAAGATGAAGCTTGATCTTGGTATGAAAGTTTTCCACTTGCTTGTATCTATTGTTTAAAATATTTTCATACACTATTCTTTGAAAGGTAAAAAGAATCTTGTCCATATTTAATATTAGTGCAGAATTGTTGTAAACATGTTAATAGTTTCATTGAAAATCTTGAGACTTTTTATGGAGATGATGAATTCATGGACGAAGAAATCATGGAAGCCCTGTATGAAAATCCATTTCAGCAGCATATAGAAATCTTAGAGGATACTTATCAAGATCAGCAGGCTAAAGATCTTTATACAATTGAAAATGATGGAAGACAAGGTTCTATTTCAGATCTGATTGAAACAAAAGATGGTATGCAGGAAAATGTTGTCCCAATCTCAGATAGTGATAAAGTCAAAACAGATCTAGAGTTAAAATGTGATGATGAAGAGTATGTTATTCCAGACCCCATAAAGGAGACTTATATTGTTGAGGTCATCTCAAATGAAGAAAACAGAGTTATAGACCTAAGTGTTCCCATCCTACCAGAAAAAAGTCTTCACAAGGAGGTAACCCATTCTCTATATGAAAAATAAGATGAGATCTTTGTTCAAGTGAAAAAGTTTCTTTGGGTGAATCTGTGGTAGATGATAGAAATGTCAATCTTAGGTTTCAAGAGCCATCTGTAGTTTCTTCTCTTATGATTGATGAATGTGATAAGAAACATGAAAATCTGGTTGTTATATCATATAAAGATGATCAAAAATATATTCAGACTATAGAAGACTATAACGTTCAGAACTTCCATTCAGATTCTTCTTCCTATGTCTCATGCTTTGAAATGTTTTTTCAAGAGGAAATCTGCTCACCTACTTGTTCAGAATTTTTTGAAGACCAGGAACACACTCTTACTGAGGTACATTATGAATAGAGATCAAAATCAAGAGAAAAAGACAGCTTGTCTCTTCAGCAGGAGGAAGATCTTCATGTTTTTCAGGATCCAGTGGTAAATCTATTGTATTCACCAATGAAGGTAATTATTGTAGCATTCATTGCTGATGGAGATCATGGTCAACTAAGTTTTTGGATGCCCAGTTACAAGTATCTATTGGGGTCGAGAAGATCTGATCAGGAGAATCAATCAAGGAGGCATTTGCTTGATTGGTTACACTGGCATTTTGATATCGCCTGATGGTACATTGGATTTCAACAAACACTGGTGGTTGTCATCAAGATTTGAAACCCTCAAGTCTTGGTCATGTACTACCATCAATGCTTCAAATTTTAAGTTATTTCCTAGTTAGATTTGAGTCACTTCTGAGTTAGTTTGTTGAGTCAAGTTTCTTTCAGTATCCAGTTTGGTTTTTAGCTATTGAGCCCATTGCCCAATGGATAAGGCTACTAGGTCTACAGTGTTCTTGGCACCTCCAAGGAGCTAGCATCCCCATTGGAGCCAATGTTAGTGTCATTTTGGTCATACTACCATCAGTGATCAAACTTACTCTTTTGCATTTGCATATTAGGAGTCCCATACCATAAATTTTCATCATTCCATTAGGTCATCGATTCATTGATGGTAGTGGTATTTCATTAGTTTTCCCTCATGTAAAACTTGCTGATTCTCCTCTCTATGGTCTTCAGTCATGATTTAATTTCACTCCCAATCCATATTACTAGGTCATAGGGTTGGTCTCATTAGGTCCTAGGGTCTCATCATGGTCAAATTAATGAGTCAAGTGTCGATAAATATCAGCAAGGTCATGAGGAGGTCAAATAAACTTAGAAGCATAGTATCTGGAAAGATAAAGGAATTTTTCTATTGAGCTTGATGTAATTATCATCTTCTATGTAATTTTGTATCTTCTTATGTAATAAGTTGCACTTCAGAAGCTGTTATTCCCACAAAGCCAACACCCTACTTTTCAAACGCATTTTTCAACAATATTTTCAGTGAAAATTCATGTTCTAAGTATGTCCATCAGAAAGCGCCCGGAAAAAGATTTCCAACGGTATATTATACTCTCAAAACTGACTCCTGGATTGAAAAATATGCCTAAGTGAACAAACGTCCCCAAATAGCCTAACTTTACCCATTTTCTCATTTGCCCTTTAGACTTTATTTCATGTAATTTTAAAGTTTTTTATTATAAAACCTTTTCCCTCCGATCCGATCGCAACCCCTTTTCTTTTGATCTGATCACACCTCTTCTCTTATGATCTGATCGCATAATCGCAATCGCACAGTCTCGATTGACCCACCTCCGATTCACCCTTCCCTGATTGTAAATGCCCGATGTGATTCATCAAAAGTCCCCCCCTCCGATCACCCAATCGCATCGGATATTTTATGTCCAGCACTTCACTCCCGCTCATCCGCCGATTCCCGATTGCGATTTACCCCTGGGCTCCACCTAAAGTCCTTTCGCCCTTTCCAAAGGAAAAGGGGTCTTTCCTTTGTATTTGATTATTTTAATTTCATAAGTCTTTTATCGTAAAATCATTTTATTGCATGTTTAAACCCCCGTGCTCTTTCCCGCCGATGTGATCAATCGCAAATCGCAATCGGAAGTTCCCTTAGGTACTTTGCCTCTGCTCCCCTCCCCGATTGCGATTGTGATTATTCCCTTGGGTCCCACCTTAAAATCCTTCCGCATTTTCATTGAAAAATGGTTTTTCCCTTTGTAAAATGTCGAAAACTCATTTTTATTTGTTTTAAAGGTATTCTTCATTTACTCCATCGCACCCACTTTCATCGCATCGCAAGTTTTTACGACGTGCTCTCGCTTCCCTTCCGTCCCGATTTGCGATTGCGATTTCCCTTTTCCTCCTATATACTATCTCATCGCATTACTCTGCTATGTGATAAACCTGCTCCCCTTTCCAAATTGCGATTGCAATTCCCCGGCCCTATTAAAACTTTCCTGATCGCATCGCAAATTTCCATTTCCCTATTATATGATACACCCTCCCCCTTCCGATTGCGATTTGCGATTTGTGATCGCAACTCAAGCCCACCATCCCTTTCCCTTCGCACTTTTACAATCAAAAAGGGACTTTTCTTCATTTAAATGTCTTATATGGTTTTTTATCGGTTTCAAAGGAATTTTCTTCGGCAAAAGGTTTTCTTCAAAATTAAAGGAAAGAAATTCTGTTGGGACTACAAACTATTATAAAACACAAAGATCATTACAGTTTGTCTCCTCTTCTCTGTTTGAGTAAATGTAACAAAAAACCTTCCAGCTGTTCAAAATGTATTGTTTCTCCTTCTTTTTAGGGGCATACTGTTGGTTTATTTCCTATGTTCAGATTTCGGTTTTTGAGGTGGCAAAATAGCCCCTCCTTCTGTGGATCTACTTCACTCAACTTTTGTATATTTAATGTAATTCTTCATCATTTTTAAAAGGGGGAATAACGTGTGGAACAAGTTGGAAATCACTGAGGATGTTCTGCACTCCATTTTGTAATAGTTTTGTAGGGAATTAATAAAGATATGTAGCTCTGATTTGTGGGATCCCTGTGGTATGGATTTTAGCATTGTTATTTCCTTTGTGTTCATATGTTAATTGTTATGTTTACCATTCATTCATTCACATTTCTGGTTGAATGCTTTCAAGATAGATAGGTAAAATCCATTGTATAATGCTCTGCCTTGGAAAATCATTCAATAATTGATGTTTTATGCTGTTTGAAAAGGATCTAGTTTCTATGCCCTTTTCAGCTCCTCATTAGTCTTAAACACTCCATCATTATTTAAACCGAATTTTTGAAATTCCTACCTACCTTGCCCCATGAAATACTCTGTATCTCTAATTTAAATCCCCAGTTTCAAACTGACCCATCTGTTCCACACAACCCTTGAAATTTATAAAAAACATTTCCAATTATTATACCTAGCCTAAAATCAGTTCACTCTTGTATTTCATTGAATATTTTTCCTGGAGAGAGCCCTCTCCTGACCTTGTAGGGCTAGCTACAAGGCTGAGCATTGTTTGAGGTTACCCTGATTTGCCTTCCTTCAGCCTAAGGTCCAAATTAGGTGCTAATAGGGCCATTCTACATCTTATTACCCTCAAGGTAATTGGTTGGAAGAATCCTCGAACAAAAGTTTGGTGAACATCATGAAAAAGTTGTTGGAAGAGAATAAAAAGTCATGGCACAGCAAAATAGCACATGCAATATGGGCAGACAGATTAACAAGTAAAAAATCAATTGGAATGTCTCCCTATCAGCTAGTGTAAGGAGCAGATGAAATTTTTCCAACAAGTTTAGGAGTGCCAGTCATGAAACTGATCCAAGAAGTGCAGTACGAAGAAGATGACATGATAAGAAGAATAAATAAGATTGTACAGTTGCAACAAACCAGAGAGGAACTATATAATAGAACACAACTAGTGCAGGAAAACATCAAGAAGATGTTCGACAAAAGGACAAAAGAAAATGATTTAAACATTGGCGACAAAGTGCTCAAATGGGACTCAAGAAGAGAAGACAAGGGCAAGCATGGGAAATTTCAAAATCTGTTGAAACGCCCATACATCATCCATTCTTCCAGAGGTAACAATGCATTTTTTCTACAGGAGATAGATGGAACAAAGCTATTTGGAGGTCCTATCAATGGCAGGATGCTCAATATTAAAAATACTTAGTCTAAAGCTTTATCCATTGTATATAAAATTGTTTGAAGAAAAATATTAGAAACATAAAAACAAAAACAAAGAAAATTAGGGCAGGGAAAAGAACAGGTACAACCCCATACCAAAAAAGAAATATTTCTGAAAATGTGCAAGTCAAAATGCCACTAGTTGAAAGGGAAAGTTTTGTTCAGTCATACAGCCTAATCATGGTGGAACAAGTTTAAATTTTTGCCGATAGGTTAGTGAAAGAAGACTTGTCAAACCATTTAAGCTTGAACTGTCAGTAGATTATATTAGGAAAAGGTATTGGTTCCAATGCTCAAATCTGAACTAAGAAAGAAAGGGAGGGATGCACAACAAATTCCAAATTACAGCCCTCAAATTTTTTGTTTTAAATTTCTGCAAAATAAATTTTGTGTGCAGATTTGTAAAACGTACCACAGCTCATAACAAATCAGACTGTCTAATCCATATTTGATTATGTTTTCAATTTCTAGTTTTTAGAATAGAGAATGAAAATATATCAAATAGCTTAACCTTGACATATTGGTAGATTAGGTAGAGAATAAAATGCTCGTCATACTAATCTGAGATTTTGGATGATATAAGTGTAGAAGTAGATAGTTTCATTTTTTTCAAAAGAAAAATAATGTCAAGGGTTGGCTAATATAAATGCACCCAATCAAGAAAAAATGCTAGGAAAAGTAGTATGGGTAGGTAGAATTTCAGTTGAAGCAATTATGTTTTTCAGATTTTTGAAGATCATAGCTTTAAAAGAACAACAAAAAATTAGCAAGTTTAAGAAAAGGATTCTGTCAAGGTACAAATCAAGGCACTGGTCTTCTTCTTCCAGAGATTTTGTCTCTGAGGTTCTTGACACCTCCTAAAGGAGCTGCCCTCCCCAGCTGGAGCCACTGTTATCCTCCTGTATTTTTACATAATTCACTAGGTGACTGTGGATGTTCTACAAGAAACTAAAAATAGCATTATCTGCCTATCAGCTATCTTTAGGAATCTCACTGCCTTCATTATCCTAAATGAACCTATTTCATTTTTTTTGTCTCTTCCTTTTCAAAAGTTTACTTTGCTACTCTTAAAGGAATTCATTTTGGGTTTTTTTATCTCATTTTCGCCCTCCTCCTTACCACAACTTTCATTCACTCATTCCCCATCTAAAACCCCAATTTTTCCTTCAAGATCCTTCAAAACCCCTTTTTCTTTATCCTTTTCCTCTCTTTTTCAAAACAATGTAAAAGACCCTCTTTTAGATTGTTTTAATTGAAATATTTAAATAGTCAGGACCGCACCTTTTTATAAATAAAATCTCTATTTTATTTTTTTACAAACCCAATTTTTTTTTCTAACCCGACCCTTTTAACGTTTTAAGCCCCCTCATCTCTAAACCTTAAACTCCCTCACACTCACATGATCCTAACCCCATCTATTTTCATAGCCCCCGCACATTATTTAAAAACCCCTCATAAACCCTTCCTTTCCACTTTATAAACAAGTGCATCCGCCTAATTTATTAGACCCTTGGACCCTACTTTTCATCAAAACCCACACCCACTATTACTTCGCCACATGTCCCTGGACCCCACCGCTCCACCTGCCCGATCCTCCACCTTGCCCAACCACCGACGATCTCCGCCCTCGAGATCCGACGACCCACACAATATATCGCAAATAAAATAGTGTCGGGATTAATGTTTCTAAACATTGTGAAATGGGCGGTTTTTCCTTGCCACGTAGCAGTCGTTGAATTGTATCTCATGCCCACTCCAAAAATTGTTACCACTCCTCCAATCGCGCAAAAACCACCTCCCGATTTCCAAAAACGACTAATCCCTCCGTGCCAAATTTCAAATACCCCCACCTCTATTAAAATTTCCCACTTGTTCTGCCTATACAGCCAAGCCCAAAACATCATTCTTCGCCCTCCGAAAGCCTGAAAACCTCAGAAAAATGCACTAAACCCTTCCCTTAGGTTTTAAAAGCTAACTGTTTGTTTTTATGTGCAGGTTTAATGGCGAAATGCCTAAAATGCATTCCGGTGGTCCAAAATCGTCAAAATAAAAGTGTGGGTGGTGATCCAGAGGTTTGATTTAAATTTGAAGGGACTAGAGGCCCTATTTTAAGATTTTTTCATCGATGAAACATGATCATTGATGGTGATTAAACCCTCCAGCAATGAAAAGAGGTGTCCCTGCACCAAAAACAAACACATGAACAAAGGTAGAGTGAGAAGAAATATAGTCAGAGAACTGTGATAAAGAAATAAAGACTAAAGGCTAAGACAGAAGATCAAAAAGTTAAATCAAAAGGATTAATAAAATAAACACGGTTAAAGGAAGAATCTGTGAAAAAGACAGTTTATAAAGGTTAAATAAAGTTAAAGGGCCTAATACAGAGTTTGAAGATTAAAAGAAGGCAGATTAAGCTCAGAAACATATTCAAATGAATTAACCTATAGCAGTTACTTCTTCAAAGGATACTTTGCCACCTACAACATGTTTTCTTTCAATAAAACATTAAATAGCTATCACACACAGTCAGATATATTTTTCATCTACCAGTAGTTGTTTTAAAGTTATTGAAAAAAGCCTTAAAGTCAAACATTTCACAGAAATGAACTCATAAGTTAAGTTAGGAGTTATTATTACAGAGAAACACGTTCAAATATTTTTGCCTTGGGCCTTGCATGGTCTCAAAGGTCAAAAATCATTAACTCTATAATAAATCACATTCCGAACCCTAACTTAGCACACCTCCTCATTTTGCAGATAAATACTTCATATGAGATTCATTTTTAGTATTGGTTAGTTGGTGGTTATTTGACTTATTCATGTTCCTGGCTAGATGAGGATTGTTAGGCTGGATTTGAGAAAGCTCTGAGTTGTAGAGAGCTATTGTACATGGAATAATGTAACTAGTTTGATCATCAATAATACAAGAACGTTCACAAGATTCTTGGGTTATGTTAATGGTGAAGTTTTCCTCATTTGCCACTGTTTTTCTTATGTTTTCCATTCTGTCCATATTTCTCTGATAAAAGAACAAAAGTTTTAGAATAGGATATGTTGTCTTGGCACCCTATTTCTATCAGCATTCTTTATCTTTACGTTTTCTTCTACAAGTTTTGATTGGAGAATTCTTAATTTCTCTTTAGTTCTATCTAGCTCGTTGTCCTAGAATGATTCAATAGATTCAAGGCCAAAGAAGTCTATGGTGAGCCATGTCGTTTGGTACAACTTGAGATATTGTTTTTAAGACCTTTCTTTGAACTATACTTAGTAGAGTCTAAATTAGGGAAGTCTATGGTATTCCCTGTCCTCTGGTCTGCCTCAAAATGTTTGCTTTAAAGGTCCTTTGAGCATTGAGTTAAAGAAGATAAGCTTCAGTTTGCTCTTTAAATGCTCCCTCCGTTGTCTTAAATGTTTTCTTTTGTCTGAAAGTAGTCTTAGGTTTCTTTGGATTCGCTATCTTCCAGCTTTTACTTATCTCTGTAAAAGAAGTCTGCTGGTATGTCCATCTTTGGTTTTCCTCAAACGGTTATGAAGTTTTCTTGTATAATTAGGGCTAGAAGATTATGAGACTACAGCTTTGTTTGCCTTCTGAAATTGTTCTATTGTTTCATATCACAATCTAATCTAAGGGATCCAATTGATATAGTTAGCTTTCCCTATGAAAACCATTGCAGAGTTGATAAAAAAATAAATCCTTTTATGACTCCATTTCCCAATGGATTAATGTTTCCCCATCTATCTTAGAGCTAAGATAGCATTTGACAGATACACACATCTATCTTCCTATCGATTAATTATTAAAAAAAATTCATGCCAGAACTTCTGCAACCAGCTAATCTTACTTCAGCATAAGGGCCTATCATTGAAAGAAACACTTATATAGAGAGATCTCTTTGAGTCCGGGGAAGGCTAGGTCCTAGGATTCCAAAAGTGGTTACGACATTGCCTAGTTTTTGTTCTTGCTGCTCCTTTAAGTAAGGGGATCAACATAGTGGTGACCATGCGGGATGCGATAAAAACCTCAAACGTAGACTCAAACTTAAACCTTATTTTAAACTTAGATGAATCAAGTGTTAGCCAAAGATGGTCAGATTTACTGTCTTGGATAACGTGTAGCCACAAACAAGTAAAAATCCTCCACCTAGTGACTCCAATGGTTTTCAGTAGGCCTACTAACTCCACTGGTTTTCCATAGACTCCACTGGGAAACTTATTCTATCACCAAAACATTAACAATACCTAGTTAAGAATACTTTGTGGATTAAGTATTTCTTTCACAGTTTGGTTTGTGTCTCAAAATTGTTATACCTCTTAACCTTTTTTATTTTTTGGGTCCAGAGTTCTGGCTTCTAAAATAATTCATACTAGATCCTATCTTGACCCAAATCCTCCTACTATCATTGAAAATCCTGAAATAATTCTTAGGAAGTCTCTTAGATCCAAAGGTTCAGTTGTTAGCAGACCAATCTAGAAAGCAAGTTCCCTACCTGCAAACCTTAAAGGCTTGTAGAATTTCCCCTCTGACCCACCCCTACAACAAATCTTGTCTAGGATTAGATCTCGGAGTTGGATAACCCAGATAGTTTTAGACCAATCCACCTTACAACAGAATTTTTTTGTACTAACTTCATCTCCCATTGTTCCCATTTCTTAATTTAACCCTATACCTCCTGTTGTAAACCCTCCACTTGTTAACCCTCCATTGTTTCCACAACCTCATATCACGGCAACATCGTATGCTCCCTTAGTCCTTCCTTTACCTTTAGTTATTCTACCACGGGACTATCGGTCCAAGATTACTTTATATGATGCTAGTACTTCTACTACTTCTCAACAACATGTGGACAAAATTAATGACTACTTTGACAAACAAGAAATAGATGATGAAATTGTTAAACTTAGGATGTTTGCTCAAAGATTAAGAGGAGAAGTAAGAAAATGGTTCAAAGGCTTAACCCTAATAGTATAAATGACCCCCCTACTTTTCATCAAATATTCTTAAAAAAATGGGAAGTTAAGAGAAATCGTCTTCAAATATTATCAGAATACATTGACCTTAAAAGAAATGCTGGAGAGAGTGCAAGATTACTGCACTAGATTCAATAGTGTATACAATGCACTCCCTCCCGACATGAAACCCCCACAAGGCATGTTCTTAGTAAATTTTCCTAAAGGATTTGATCTAGACATGTGTTATCAATTAAGAGAAAGAGATCCCCTAACCTTAGAGGACATGAAAAGAGGAGCAATAAGTGTAGAACCTAACCCAAATGCCAGAAGGGCTAGATTGAAAACAGAGAAAAAGGTTACTTACAAATAAGAAGCTGGACCCTCCACATCTGATGCTAAAATTGATAACCTAGTTAGGACAATGGAGAGGATGATGGAGAGAATAAACATGAATGAGAGAGTTTATCTTAGAGAAAATCAAACAACTCCTCAAAACAGAAATCAAAATCAGAACCAAAATCAAAACTTTAGAAGGAATCCCCCTCAAATTAGACAAAGAGTCCCTGATTAGCAAATCAGACCTCCTTTCCAAGAAAAATATGCTGATGAAGATGAGGGAGTGATTGAAGAAACAGAGGAAAGTCACATAAATTTAATTGGAGTAAACAATGAGGATACCATTTTTCTCACTAAGTAATAACAAGGCATATTTACACCTTATGAAGAGGAGAGCCTAGAATCTGAAGACTACAAACAAGGCTTTGAAAATGCTATAATGGAAGTGCACAGATAATATGACCTAAGAAGCAAGAAAATGGTAATTTCCTGCCATAAGTGTCAAATCTTTGAAGTCTATGGTGAGCCATGTCCTTTGGTAGAACTTGAGATATTGTTTTTAAGACCTTTCTTTGAAGTATACTTAGTAGAGTCTAAACTAGGGAAGTCCATGGTATGCTCTATCACCTGGTATGCCTCAAAATGTTGCTTTAAAGGTCCTTTGAGTGTTGAGTTACAGAAGATAGGCTTCATTTTTCTCTTTAGCTGCTCTCACCGTTATATTAGATGTTTTCTTTTGTCTGAAAGTAGTCTTAGGATTGCTGGATTGTTGTCTTAAAGGTTTTATTATTAAATTCTGACCAAAGAAGTCTATGGTATGCCCTGTCCTTTGTTTTTCCTCAAACAGTTACCTTAAAATTCTTTTCTTGTTTAAGTAGAGCTAGAAAATTCTTAACTGACTATAGATTTTTTTCCTTCACAACTTATTATTGTTTCATATCACAATCTAATCTAAAAGATCCACTTGATATAGTTAGCTTGCCCTATGAAAATCCTTGCAGATTTGATGAACAATTAAATCCTTTTATGACTCCATAGCCTAATGGATCAATGTTTTCTCATAGTCTATCCATTCAGCTAAGACATCCCTTCAATCAAACACACCACAGATATGTAAATCTATCAATTAATTTAACCAAAAAAAACAAGTCCTTAGTACTTCATAACTAGCCTAATATCTTAAAACCAAAGCATAAAGATATATCATTGGAAAACACTTATATAGAGAGATTCCTCTCTGAATTGAGGAAGGCTAGGTCCTAGGATTCTAATGTGGCCCCTACAGCATTTGTTCTTGCCAATATTGCAAATCACAGGTAGCCAACAGATAGCACTATTTTTGCAACACATGATTGGAATTGAATCATTTAACTCTACCATAATTTCCTTTAAAATCTGCTCCATCCAAAGAATTTTTGTTCAAGAGGTGGTAGCAACAATGTATATAAATTCATTCGTAGATAATGAGATTGAGTCTTATTTTTTGTTGACCTAAGGAACGCAACAATCTCCCAAAAATAATGCTACTCCATAGGTGTTTTTATCGCATTAAGGCTTCTTGCCCAATCAATATAAGTATAATATTATAGCTTAAAAAATTTACTTTTTTCATAAAAAAAACCAATTAGTTTGTCGTTCCTTGCAAGTATCTTAAAATCCTTTTTATAACAATGGCATGTCTGTGTCTTGGGTTGGCTTTAAATATGGTCACTATTACCAAAACTTGCATTATGTCTAGTCTAGAAGTAGTGAAGTACAAAAAGCTTCCAAGATTCATTGATCTATAAGTTTTATGATTCACAAGCGGAGTTTCATTCTCCTTACATGGATTACAACCAGAAACCATGGGAGTACTAACAGGACTGCATTATTCCATCCTAGATTTCTCTAGTGTTTCTCTTGAGTGCTTGGATTGGGAGATGAAGATGCCATTCTTAGATTGAGTAATTTTCATCACAAGGAATAAGGATATTTCTCCTATCATATAAATCTAATATTTTTTAAGAATAAATGCCACATTGTACAATGATAATGGAAAAAGAGAGGTGGATGACACATTGTATCATTATTTTGTTGGAAGTCTAAATTATCTCACTACGACTAGGTCAAACATAGCATATTCGATGAGCATCCTAAGTCATCTCATGACTAAGATTCTTGAAAGCCATTGGAAAGAATTGAAGATAGTCCTTTGGTATCTCAAAGGATTTCTACTTTTGGTGTTAAATATAATCTTTTTGATGTTTAGTTGGCAAGTTATGATGATTTATATAGGGTTAGAAATATCGATGACAAAATATCAACTTCAATATATGCATTCAGCCTTGGATCTGGTATCCTGGCATGTAGAAACAAGAAACAACCAATTTTTTCTTTGTCATCAATTGAAGTTTAGTATAAGGATTTGTACGATTCTATTTGTGAACTAGTTTGGTTGAGCCAAGTTCTTGAAGATGCGGAAGAAGAACATAAAAATCCAATGATTATATCAAAGCTCTATCAAACTAACCAGCAATCCTGTGTACCATGCAAGATAAAAAAGATTGATACTCATTATCATTTTGCGAGGGAAAATATGTCATCTAAGGAAATTGATTTATTTTATTGCAATACTAATGAAAATTCCGTTGAAATATTTACAAAGACGTTTTAGACATATAGGAATTATGTTATATGTGGACACATTTCTCCATTAAGGGGAGTGTGATAATAATTGAATATTAATATATGTTTGAAATTGTCAATTATAATTGGATTTTTAGATCCTATTTATCAAAACATTATTCAAACACCTCAACTACATGGAAATCTTATACATGTAACTATTTTTTGGGTTGCTAAATATTCAAGGGTGCAAGTGTTGAGCAATCTCCTGCTGAGCAGAGTCTCACATGAGAACTGCATCTCACCTACTTTTCAAAGATTTTTGTTTCTATGTTTCTTTCCAAATTCCATTTCGATTTTAATTGTTTTTAGATGGTGTTATCAAAAATTTGGACGTATAAGAAGTAATACTTTCCATTTTCATAATGTAAATTCCTTCTCGTAATTTAAATTTACTGAATGAGAAGAAGTTGAGAGCTAAAGAATTTACATGCATTGTAGGCCCTTATTTTCTTGTTTTATACTGACGTAACATCAAAGGATATTGAATCCTAGATAGATAACGAGGTCTGTGATAACAACTAACGAAATTTATAGAAAATGTTCATCAAGGCTCATCATGTAATGTAATTTTGTGGAATCCTTTATCAACATTAAATTGATGTTGACAAGTTAGAAACATATCTCCAAATGGGACTCTCATAACCTTTCAAAAATCTTACTAATGGTGAGCATGCCAATTGAAGTGACAATAACTTTCTTGAGAAAAGTTTTATACAAGTGTTTTCTGAAATTTTTTGTTGTAATCCTACGGGCTCTATATAGTTAGGCATAGTTAGGCATATAGTTCCAGTTTAGTTATTTTTGGTTATGAAATATAGTTGTTTCATAGATGTATAAATGTAAACCTTCAGTTTAATGAATTACAAAGTTATCACATCAATCATTTCAGTTTAACACTGGTATCAGAGCACCCAAGATCTGAGGAGGTTGGCGACAACGTTGATGTTCAGTTTATTTGTTGTGGAACTGTTGGAGTGGTTAACTGTGCCCCCTCTGTCTTCAATGTGTATGTGATCCCTTTGTCTGTACCACAGTTGCATAGAACACTGACCAATTGGATTTTTGGTGTAGAAGTGGAACCTGACTGAGCTAGGAGAGACTGTCAATATTGTGCCAAAAACGCCAGCGTATTTTTTTTCTAGTGGATTGTTAGTGCATAAGATGAATTGTTTTGGTGGACTAGCGTAACCTCCAGTGCTATGGAGGAATGGTTTTTTTGTTGTGGTCACTTTAAGCGTGAAGTTTGTATGGTCGTCGTGGAGATCAAGTGACTTCCAAGATGAATTTTTTATGTTTGTTGTGGAGATCAAGTGACTGCCAGCATGAACCCCAGGAGCAGATTTTTTGTTGGTAAAAAAATAGAATTGTGTAGAGTAACTATGGCAGTGTTGGTTTTGGTGATCAGTAAGTTCCAACGTTAAACACAACTTAAAAAAAAAGGAAGGAAAAATGTATCTTGTTGTGAAGGAAAAAAAAAACATTGAAACCTATAAATATGCAAGTTAAAAAAAAATATGTTTTTTCTTAAGATAAATTTGTGCATGGTTGTGGTTAAAAACAGAAGCACTGAATCAATTAGTTAAAAAAACATTTTTTAGAAAAATTATGTGCATGTGATCAAAATCAGTGTTTTAGTAGTTCTATTGACTTATCTGAAAATATGAGCTCCCTCATATCTTTAATTGGGGATTTTCTGTATGGAAAGGAAAATTTTCAAGAATGGTTCAAGAAGATTAAAAATCTTATTTTTAATGATTTATGGGATGGAGTCTGTGAAGGAGAAGGAGTGAATGCACCAGAGAAGCCTGATGATCGGAAATAGCTGGAAATCTTACGAGGTAAGGATAAGAAGGCTTATTCCTTAATATCCACTCCAGTCTCAAAAGAGGTAAGCATATACATTTCTCATAGTAAAACAATGTATGATGCCATAAAGAGCTTTGTGATTCATATTCTGAATTGGAGATAATTTACTTATTGTTGAATTGATTTAGTCTTGAAATGAACGATATTGATTATCTGAAACTTTCTTCTGAAATCAAAGTTATCAATCCTGAAATTGAATTTACTAGAGTTAATGTTGTTTTGCAACTTACTGCCTTTATAAAAACCCTTTATACTAGTTATTCACACTACTTGGAATCTCCCTAAGCTAGTGGGCAACTAAAAGATTTATATTGTGATAAATTAGTAAGGAAAATTCCATAAAGGGAGAAGGATTTTGGCAAGAAAGAAACAACACATAATTATAATACTAAAACAATATTTCTTACCCAAAAAGACCGAAAACCTTAACGAGAATTTCTCAGAAATACTGAGGGTAATATAGGTCGAGGCAGGAAGAATTATAGAGGTAGGGGGGCATAACTATTCAAGGAGATAAACAACAGAATGATAAAAAAATAATATTTTCTGATAAACCGGCTGTAAAATGTTTTATATGTGGTAAAATTGGTCATATTGCTGCAAATTGTAGAATTCCTTGGGAGGAAATTAATGAAAGAAGAGAAACAATTCTTTAAAACAAAGATCATCTAATTCCATAAAAAGGAAAGTATTCTGAGAATGCAAATTATGTTCTTGCTCATTGTAATTTTCACATGTAAGACATTTTTAGTACCTCTTTTACTTCATGGTATGAAAGTTGGGTTTTAGACACAGGTGCCACTTGTCATATAACATTTAGAAGAGATTTGTTTGATCAATTCAGGGCTAATATTGACAGAGTTATGTTTTTTGCTGATAAGTAACAAATAAAAACCACAAGGAATAGGTTCAATTTAGTAAAAAATTACTGGATTTTCATATTATACTTTGAATGATGTTCTTTACATTCTATAGTTCCAAAGGAATTTTTTATCTCTTATAGAAATAAGATAGCAAGGACATTCCATTCACATATTTCATGGTAAAGTAGAAGTTAGAAGAGGAGGTAATAATAAAATTGTAAGAACTGGGTATGGAAGAAGATAAATTGTTGAAATTGAAAGATATGTCACATGTTACATTGAACACAAATTATTTGGTTCAACAAAATGATACTCTATCATATTATTTATTATGCTATGCAATCGTCAGTCATATTAATTATGAAAGTATTAGAATTATGAAACAACAGTGGATTAAAGGACTGCCAACAGTTCCCAGAAAATTGACCTGATGTAATGCTTGTATATTGGGCAAGCATCACAAACAATATTTTCAGAATTCTAATTCTAGAACTACATGGAAATTAAGCCTCATCCATTTTGATTTGTGTGGACATATGCCTATACCAAGTGCAAATGTAAATAAATACATAATGACTTTTATTGATGATTATTTGAGGATGTGTTGGGTTTATTTTTCTTAAATAAAAATCACAAGTTTTGATGTGTTTCAAAAATTTCATCTCTTGATAACAAATGAAGAATAACTTACTATTGGTTCTATAAGAACTGATAATGGGGGAGAATATACTTCACATGTTTTCAAAACATATTTGAAAGAGAATGGCATCAAAAACCAGACCACAATACCCTATAATCCACAACAAAACAATGTTGCAGGGTGAATGAACAAAACATTTCTTAATATGGTAAGGTCAATGATGTTTTTTAAGAATGTAAAATTGGTGTTTTGGGGAGAAGAAGTTCTCCATGGAGCATAAATTAGAAATTTGTACCCTTCCTCTGTCATTAACAACATAACTCCATATGAAATGTGGTATAATTGTCTCCATGTTGTTAAACATTTCTAAGTATTTGGTTCACAATGTCAATGCTTTAATTCCTCAAGAACAGAGAAATAATTTGAGTGAAAGAAACATAAAATGTATATTTTTAGGGTATTGTATGAATTTTAAGGCATACCAATTGTATGATGAAGAGAACAAGAAGCTTATTTTTTCAAGAGATGTATTTTTTCTTGAATCTGATAAATATTCCCTCACTGTTGATAGATATCTTAATCATATAGAAATGTTTTTTCATCAAAAGTTTTATTATGAATCAGATTACATACTTCCACATCCTGAAGGGGAGATTCCTATATTAGATCATTTTGTGGATTTTCCTTCCCTCGATGATGATAATTCCACTGCAAATGAGAAATTAGTTGATACAAGTGATTCTATAGACATGACAGGGACAAAGATGGAAACAAAGTTAACAAGGACAAAAATGGCGAGAACTGAGACATATGAATAAGATGAGTAATTTCCTACACAACCTTTGTGAACGTCAACTTGTATTCGAACATTTCCAAATATATATGATGAGTTTAAGGCTGGAAGTTCCTCAAGTAACTATTCTCATTGTGAATTTAATTTCTCTATGGATTGTGAACCTACTTGCTTTGAAGGAGCTGCTAGTTATGATCAGTGGAAAGATGTAATGAAAAAGGAATATGATGCTCTGATAAAAAAAGACACATGGAGGCTGGTGGATCCTCCTGCTGGCATCAAACCTATTGGTTGCAAATGGATTTATAAAACTATGTATAAAGTTGATGGTTCGCTAGACAAGAAAAAAACAAGACTTGTAGCGAAGGGATGTACACAGAGAGAGGGTATCGACTATACAAAGACATTTTCTCTAATAGCTAAATGGGCCACTATTAGATCTTTGTTTGCTATTGAAGCTCCTAAACAATGGAAAAATCATCATATGGAGCTCAAAAGTTATTTTTTAAATGGAGATTTGAAATAAGATGTCTACATGTTTCATCCAGAAGGTTTTCCCATTAGAGGGAAAGAACAAAAGGATTTGAAACTAATGAAGTATTTTTATGGTTTGAAACAAGCGCCACGAGCATGGTATGAGAAGCTAATCAAACATCTTTTGAAATTAAATTATAAACATTTTCACCTACATGATACAACTATTTTCATTAAGAAATTTGGAATATCAATTTTATATGTTGTCGATTTGGTGATCACATGAAACAATGATGAAAATATATCATATATTAAGAAGGAATTGAAAAAGGTTTTTGATATGAAATATTTAGGTTTACTTCATTATTATCTTTGAAATGAAGTTGATAAAAGACCACAACATATTTTCAACTCCTAGAAGAAATATGTTGGTAAGTTATTGATCATATATAATATGAAGGATTGTAATCATGGGTCTACACCAATGAAGCAGAATTTGAAACTCACTTCTGAAGAAGGAAAAGCATTAGAAGATCGAATAAAGTACACAGAACTTGTTGGAAGTATAATTTATTTATCTATTACTTGTCCTGATATAATCTTTGTTGTCGGAATACTTTCAATGTTTATGCATCATCCTTGTGAGGGGCATTGGGTAGCATCAAAAGGTGTTCTAAAATATTTAAAAGGAACCAAAACATATGACATCAAATATTCCAAAGTTTTAGACTTCCATCTTGCTGGTTACTCAGATTTTGATTGTGATGGAGATAAAGATAATATAGGCTCAACTTCTAGTTATCTCATGAATCTTGGATCAACATCCATCAGTTGGAGATCATGCAAGCAATTTATTCCTACTGATTCTACCACCGAAGCTGAATATGATGCAACATCTCAAGCCACTAAGGAAATCATTTGCCTTTGGAAAATACCTGAAGATTTGTAGGAGAAACAACAAGCTTCAACTCCTCTATCTATCGACAACTCTTCTACAATTTAGTTGGCGAGTAATCCAAAGTTTCATGATTGAACCAAAAATATCAACACCAAGTAACATTTGACTGGACATCATGTATAGGCCAAAACAATTCATTTGACACATTGTCTAACTTCAAAAAAAATTGCAGATATTTTTACCAAAGCATGAGGGCATGAAAAATTCAAAAAATTTAGATCTTTACTTGGTATTTCAGATGCGTCTTCAAATTAAGGGAGAAATATTGTAATCCTACATGTTGTATATAGTTAGACATAATTAGGTATATAGTTTCAATTTAGTTACTTTCGATTATGAGACATAATTGTTTAAACAAAATATAAATGTAAACCTTCAATTTCCTGAAATACACATCAATCATTTCAATTTAACAATTTTGAAATTATGTTATCAGCAGTTTTAACCTTTTCATTAGAAAGATGAAAGTGACTTGAGTGAAACTTTGTACAAGGGTTTTGAACCTATGCTATTAGCACTTTTAACCTTTTCAAAATGCATATTAAATATGCTATCATGAATGCATCCAAGTCTAGTTATTTAATGTTTTGACGTAAGGAGGATTTATATGGACTTTCGAACATACTTGTATGCATGTAACCAACCGATTATTTGAAATTTTTACGAATATTTGTATGCTGGTAAGCAACTAATTTCCATCAACTCACAGTTCATGCCAATCATATTTACCAGGGAAACGACTGGCTTGACATTATTTTTGTGTATAGAATATTGCCATTATTTTTGTGTATAAAATATAAAATAAATATTTAAATAATGATATATTTAAAAATATCAAATTTATGGGTACATTTTACATAAATATAATGTAATTGGATGTAATAATAAATTACGACAAAAACTGATAAATTAGAAAATCAATAAAACATAAAATTAACATTAAAAAATCACATCTCTTATAATTTAAATTATAATTTTTAATATATTGTTTCATTGATTTCAAAATATATAAATTAAAATATTGTAAGTATTATCCAGTACAGCAAACATTTTACTTTTACTTAATTTTTGTGCGGATGTAATTTCGTGTTATAAAATTTTAATATAATTCATTTTTAATTGAAAGTCAAATCTATGATATCTAATTTTACAATGGAATTTTTTTTAATATTATATATTTATTTTTATACATTATTTTATATAATATATATTAATAATTTTATGGAGAAGGGTTGAGAATATAAATTATTTTGAGGAAGAATCCATCAGGTTCGATCGACTTAATCGTTGTGATAAACATCTTATTCTTCCATTCAATAAACAAGCTAGCACTAGCCTAGACTCAACCTTTTTTCAATAAAAAAAAATAATAATATTCCTTTATAATATAAAAGATGTTGCATATGAAGAGCCACTATTAGAAATTAGCTTGGCTAAAGACCAAAAATCCCTCTAGGCCAAAGCTAGGCCTAGAACCAACTAGAAAATACAGGAAAAATAACTTAAAAGATATCTCAAATCCAAACCAATCAAAACAAAGCATCGAGATTCCAACTACCAAAAGATTCTATCAAGAAACAACAACTTCCCTAAGGAAAAAAATAATTATAATTATAATTATATATATATATATTATAATTTGGTTAAAATAATTTTTTTTTGAGAGTGAACTTTCCACAATTTTAATTTAATTATTAGTAATTATGAAATGGGTGGTAAAGATTTAACTTCCATGAAATATGACATAATACTAGTACTATTCACACGTCAAAGTTAAGATTTATTTTAAGTTAGTTATGTTATTTTAATTAGTTTATCTCAAATTATTTAATTAAATAAAATGTTATATTAGTGCATGTCATATTGAGCATGTGGCATTCATACACCACGATATTGACCTATGGTTTTGTAGAAAGATCTATTTACAAGTCAATAATTTCCATAGTAAAATGGAGGTGAATCTCCATAGCTAAAAGTATTGTTACGTGTTTTTGAAAAATTTAATATGTTTAACTTCTAATCAATAATAATAATAATAATTTAAAATTATATATGTATATATGTGTGTGTGTTTTTTAATCTAAATATATTATAAATTAATTGTTGTGATGCTTATCATAAATTGACACTTATTAATATTTACCAATCACTTACATTACATAATTACACTAGTATATAACATGCTATAATTTATAAATGTTAAACTATTAGATATTAAATTATTCATAATCATGTTGTATGGTTTCTCTCCCACTAGTGTTCGTCCATCTTTAGGTCCCATTTTTTAACTATCAACCAAATCTTGATTTGTGTAACCATTTAACTTGTTGATCTTTAAAATAATTATAACCCATAAACATCTCTCCATGCATACTAAGTTTTGCTTTCTCCCAACAAGCTAAGTTTCTTGTCCATCTTTGTTTGTTTAAAACAAAAGTAACAGTGATAATGGGCATGATGAGTATTATATTAGACAGTGATAATAGGCATGATGAGTATTATATTAGAAAATGATTATGGGCATGATGAGTATTATGTTAGGAATGGAAATTTTTCATTTGTACTTGTGTTGGTGTAATCGTTCTAAATTGTATGTTTAGAGGGTGTTAAATTCTATGGTTGCTACTTTGTAAACTATTTTTGGATTTGAATTTTAGACTTTTCGATGAATTATTCTTTTCTTCATTCTACTTTCTCAACTTAGATCAACTTTTTCCACGAAACATTGCATAGTTTTAGTGATATCAAATTTTGGTATGTGGATGGATTTTCGAGTTACATATTTTTTCTATTTTCATGTTATATATTATTTCGTGTTCTACATCTTGCAACAATATGATGATGTAACTCACTTGAAAAATTAAAAAGTGGGAGAGAGAAGAGAAACACGAATTTGTGAGAACACACCACAACAAAGTTTCATTAAAGGAGAAGACTCGATAAACAACAATTTGATTGTTATAAATAACAAAACTATTCTTCTAACTAACTTTATAGAAACCAACTCTTAACTAAGATTAATATTTAACACTCCCCCTTAATCTTGACGGCTAAATTATTTTAATATCTAACTTCTGACATTGAAATTCAATATTAAATTTTCCTAGCGGTTTGGTGAAGATATTCGCTAACTGTTCCTTGGAATCACAAAATTTGAGAACAATATCAGCATTCTTAACAAGTTCATGAATGAAGTGAAAATTAGGGTCGATATGTTTTCTTTATTTATGAAAGACATTATTATTCGACAAGGAAATACCAAAGTTGTTGTCACAAAAGATTGAAATAGGTTCATTTTCAGTATATCCGATGTCAGAGAGAAGTCTCTTTAGCCACACTCCTTGACAAAGATGTTGTGTTTGCTGAAACATACTAGGATTTTGTTGAATATAACGTAAATATGGGCTACTTTTTGGATGACAACAAAATTAAATTCCTGCCAAATAGAAAGGCATAACCAAAAGTGCTTTTTTGGTCATCGATACATCCTGCATAATCATTGTCTGTATAAAAAAAAAACTTACTGTATCTAGAGGCTACATACCATAAACCATAAGAAGGTGTACCTGCAATGTATCTTAACAACCTTTTACCAGCTTTTCAAATGTTAAAATTGGAAATATAACTAGCTGCAAATGTTATATCAAGTCTAGTAGCAGTTAGATAAATAATACTATGAGCAAGTTGCTTATACAAATTTGAATTAACAACAATACCCACATCATCTTTACTTAACTTTGTACCAACCTCAATAGGAGTATCAACTGGTTTACACCTATCCATCTTAAAATGTTTCAAAATATCAGTAGCATACTTATGTTGACCCATAAAGATACCATCATGTGTGTGTTTCACTTCAATACCTAAGAAGTATCTAATTAATCCAAGATCTGTCATTTCAAATTCATTTTTCATTGCGGCTTTAAATTCATCTAACTACATGTTACTTGTATAAATTATGTCATCAACATAAAGACACAGTATTAGTATATTACCTTGATGATCATTCTTGATATACAAGGTGGGTTCATGGTTGCTCGTTCTGAAACCATTATTTAGCATGTGATGGTCTATTCGGTTGTACCAAGCTCTTGGAGATTTCTTCAAGCTAGATAATTCTTTCTTCAACCTATATATATTATGTTTTTTATTTTTTATTTCGAAACTAGGTGGTTGATCAAGATACACTTCTTCATTCAAAACACCATTTGAAAAGGTAGACTTTATATCGCATTGGTAAATATGCCACTTGTTGTGTGTTGTAGTAGCTAATAAAAATCGAACAGTATCAATTCTTGTTACAGGTGCAAATGTTTCTATATATGCCTGACGAAAACCTATGACAACTAATATTGCTTCGTGTTTATCAACTTCAGCTCTCTCATTTGACTTAGTTTTATAAACCCATTTGACACCTATAGATTTTTTATCATCAGGTATATCAACCAAAACCCAAGTTATATTTCTTTCAATAGCTTCAATTTTATTATTCATTGCATCAACACATTCTTTTTCCTTTATAGCCTCCTCAAAACAAGTAGGTTAAAATGAGAGAAATGAAAAATTTACAACATCATCAACATCGTCTTGTGCATAAATATCACTTAATATTCTCATTTTTGGATTATCAGAATTAGACACATTCAAAGATGATGAACTGCTATTTCTTGATGAAATACTACTAGTTTTTTCTTGAACCTATTATCTTGGAGTTCTTTTTGTAGGTGCTTGATATTCATCTATCAGAATAAGAGGATTAGGACAAGTATTGTTCTCCATTTCATGCCAAGATTTGTCTTCCATAAATTTCACATCTCTACTTATGATAAACTTCTTAGTTATAGGATTAAAGAATCTATATGCTTTATATTGGTCAATATACCCTATAAAGCCATACTTTTAACTCCTATCATCAAGCTTATTTGTTAATTTTTCTGGAACATGAGCGAAAGAAATACAACCAAATACTCGAAAGTGTGAAACAATTATCTTTTCTCCACTCCATGCTTCTTCAGGTACAAGACTTTGAACACTGGAAGTTGGTGATCTATTCAAAATATATACCAAACATGCAACTGCTTCAACCCATAAATCTTTCGTGTTTTGAGAAAACTTTGAGCCATATTCATAATTGTTTGATTCTTTCTTTCCACTACTATGTTCTGTTGTGGAGTATAACTCATTGCTATATGTTTTTTAATACCATTTTATTTCTAAAAATAAATGAATTCCATAGATTCATACTCACTTCCTTTATCAAACCTGAGAACTTTAATAAAATTTCCTCTTTGTCTTTTAGCCTCGACTTTGAATTTCTTGAACTTGGAAAATGTTTCATATTTGTATTTTATAAAATACACCCAAATTTTCCTACTAAAATCATCAATAAATGTAAGAAAATAGAAACTGCCACCTACTGATTTTGCTTGCATAGGACCGCACAAATCTATATGCACTAATTATAGTTTCTCTTTGGCTCTGTAAGAGACTGATGAAAAACTATCTCGCTTATGTTTACCCATTATACAACTTGTACAAGAAGAGATATGGTCAGACAAAGTGGGAAAACCTTTCACCATAGACTATCTTTTCAATAGACTCATACTTTTAATAGGTAAATGACCATATCTTAAATTCCACAAGTCAGTGTCATTAGGTGTTGAAACATTATGTGCATACATCTTCTCACTTTTCATCTATAATTGATACAAGCTATTATTTGTCATAGGAATCTTTGCAACAAGAGACTTATGTTGATCATAAATCGTGCAAGTAGTGTTGTGAAAGCTAACATCATAAACATGTGTATATAATTGAACAACATTCAATAAATTATGCTTGAAATTGGGTACATAGTAAACATCATAGATATTTTTCACCACTTTATTAAAGGCACAACACCTTTTCATGAAGATTTGACCCGATGATCATCACCCAAACCAATAGAGAAAATGAAAAAAGTATCAATATATGAAAACAAATCACTATGACGAGTCATATGATTACTACATCCACTGTCTACGAACCAGAAATCATTATTAGGTACTTGCACTATCGCTTGGCATTCCATAAATAAGCATCCAATGTTTCACATTCAGTGTTTCTGACGTTGACTTTGTTTTTACTTAAAACATAATGTAATTTTCGAAATTTATACTTATAATGGCCATATTTTATGCAACAGTGACCTTGAATTTTTAATTTATCTATCCATATAGGACCATGATCAGTTTAAGACTGCTATGAATGTGTTTGAGTTACATGTGGTCTATCATCTGACTGAGACTATCGTCTTCCTTTTCCTCTCCTCCCACGAAAACCTCTGCCTCTACCTCTATCCATAGAAGCTTTATATTTTAAAGAACTCTCTAAAGTACAAACATATAAATTAATTCCTACTTCATGAGCCAATAAATATCCTTTTAATTCTTCCACAAAAAATTTTGTTAATTCTTTTATCTCAAAAACAATAACAATCATGTCAATTTTTTTGGGAAAACATCTAAGAACTTTTTCAACAATTCTTTGATCTTCTAGTTCT
Source organism: Pinus albicaulis (assembly GCA_034641835.2). Taxonomy (NCBI): domain Eukaryota; kingdom Viridiplantae; phylum Streptophyta; class Pinopsida; order Pinales; family Pinaceae; genus Pinus; species Pinus albicaulis. Next base: position 514,344,170 of record CM076571.1, read on the forward strand.
TCACCATTCATCCAAAGCTGATAAAAAACACCCATAGATTTAGTCATGATCTGATCAATCGCTTCTGATTCAGTTATTTTACTGTTTCAAATTGTGTTCTCAGAGTTTGTAATTTTACCATATTTATTTTGTCATTACCTTGATAAGAAACCTTAAGTATATCCCATATTGATTTAGAAATCTTAGCAATAGTGATTTTAGGAAAAATAGAGTCATATAAAGAATTTAAAATGTAGGACTTAGCTCTTCCTTATTTTTGTTTAAGTTCATCAAATGTCTCCTTTTAGGAAAAATCATAGCAGTAATTACTTTTTCATCATGCTATGTGAACCCCAATTCTATAGTTTTCCAACAACTTAAACCTTGTAAGCATACTTGCATATTAAGACTTCAAATATCATAATTATTCCCACTAAATAGTGGCGTAGGGATTACAAACTCAATTGTAGAAGCCATGTTTAAAAACAATAAAAAATTTGACACCTTTTTAAAAAAATTCAAAGAAAATAGGGCACTCCCTCTACGAGTTAAAAGACATAATAATTTTCATTTATCTCAAGCAGAGTGCAGAACAATTTTCATTTGTAACCAATCACACTAAAATTTTCAAACTGAACTCACCACCAAAACAACAACAACAATAATTGTCACTTTCAAAATGAACTTCCATGTGTCTCTCGTTCATCCCACCATTCATACTCATGAGTTTATGAGCTCCTTCGATACTAAATCAGATAACATCAGTGTAATCCAATTGATTTTTCAACCAAATGTTTGAAATAAACTATGAGAGTTTTTATGTGTTTAGTTTTTGCCTACTAAAACTATTATTTTCACCATAAAGCAAAGAGAAAAAATTGAGAACACCCACATAGAGCTAATTATTCTTAACAACAAAACCACAAGAAATATTGCTTCAAAAAACAACCTAATCCTCGCTGGTGTGGGAAGAGTAATAGACTAGGATTCGAAGCACTACTTCGGTTTCGAAATGCCAGTAGCAAGTTCAAACGCGCAACAGGAACACTTAGCGGAATGCGCAAGAGTGAATGTCGTTTCAATAGTGAAAGGGTAGCGAACGTGCAGTAGTGAATGCAGCACCTCGAACACATCAACTTTATTTTCATGGCTCTATGCATCCACTTCAAAATGACATAACACAGTGTTTTCGTCACTCCACAGCTTCAACACAATGTTTTACATCCCCAAGGCTTCTTCTTTCAGACTTAGTATCCCTTTCTTGGATTGTGGATGGGCTTTGATCTAGTGGCGGCGACAACAACACAACTCTCCAAGCTTGGCTCTGATACCATGACAAACTAACAAGTGGGAGAGAGAAGAAAAACATGAATTTGTGAGAACACAACACAACAGAGTTTCATTAAAGGAAAAGTCTAGATATACAACAATTTGATAGTTATAGCTAACACAACTGTTGTTCTAACTAACTTTCTAGAAATTAACTCTTGACTAAGATTAATCTTTAACATCACTTATGGGTCATAAGGGTATAAAGAACCAATTACAAGCTACTATCTGATATGTCTAACTAAAAACTTCAACCTGAATACCAATAGTGGTTGATCGAGATATGTATCTACCTATAATAACACTTCATTACTTACTTTCATAACAAGCAGTTTATGCACACATTTTTTTTTGTTTTATAGAATCAAACTTGCATCTAATTTGGAGCCAATTTACAAACCACTACCCAAGAAATTAAACGTCAAACCTGACTCTCGCTAACACTGATGGTAGATGGGCAAGTGTAGCTACTTACCATATCTCTCATGCCACTTATTTTTTTTGAACTACTGGGGTATCTGCACAATTTCTTCATATAATATATACTTAAAAAATAAAATCGCGGGTTTCTCAGACTTGACATAGATAATATAAATAATATTAGTACAACAGTTATCACGTTGTGACGTGTTAAATAAGCTTATTGTTCTGAAACTGATATTTTGGCACATTGTATTGTGTATAATAAGAACCAATAATGAAGTCACTCAAGGTTTCTTTAACATTCCAGAAATCTCTACCTGAAAATGATGAATTCTTAACAACTCGCAAGTTTTTCTTCTTCTTTTACAGGATAAAATCTAAATATTCAACATTTTTCATGGTTTTTTTAATTTTGTTTATGAATGATTGAAATAGAGAGGATGTATAATATTTCTTGTTAATCTCAAAGATATTGGATTTGTTTATGTCTATAAGTGATTCATATAAAAATATGAATATTGACCTTGAACTATCTCAGGTGACTCTCACTGCAGACACGAATAAAATTGCAGTGTGACAGAGGTTAGATTGTTCAAATGCAATTGGTTGTTCAGGTTTTGATACCAAAGCTTACATGGTGAGCAATAACCTGTGGGTTGACTTCTTACTGATGAGGAGTGTCCAAAAAGTCCAAGGACAACAGCATTTCTCCATTGTTCTAGGCGCGTCAAACATCTCAATTCTGGATTATCCTCAAGCGACTCACAAAATTCACTAGTTTCCAATTTAACGAATATATATTCTAGAGAATTTTGGAGAAAGACTGATCAAATCCATAAGAGTTTTATAACGTATAACCTTAAAATTAAATGCAATACACGCTATCTTATTCTCCTTATAGAAGTGGGTCTTTCCCCTATCGAGAGCCTAGCTATGACTAGGCGTCTGTTGTACAAGCACAAGCTCAATAGCATAGGATACCATAGACTTCATAAGCTAGCTTTAAATTCCAGTCAAAACCACCTAAGGCTTAAACGAGGTTGGTATAAAGACACCAAGGCTTGGTTAAACCATTGGGAGATTGACGAGAATGTTGCATTGCAAAACATCATTAATATTAAAAAAAATATAACTTCTAAGTTCAAAGAAAAAATGTGGTGTGAGAAAGATCTAGAAGCTAAAAGAAAATTAAGGTATTATAAGGAGCTCATCAACCCCAGCTTCAAAAGTATCTCTCTGTTTTAACTAGCTCAAAGAAGAAAATTAATATAGCCAAGATTAGAATGAACTCTCATGAACTCCATAGTGAAACAGGTCGTTGGACAGTTCCTAAAACACCATGGATGGAAAGGATCTGCCATCTCTATGAGAATATGAACATCGAGGATGAGAATCACTTCCTCTTAGAGTCCCCACATACAACCACATTAGAGCTCAATTTCATAATCTTTGTTGCAATACTGACCTTCCTAGCTTTTAAAGATTTCAAAATTATAGTGAGTTTTGGAGGCTTCTCTCCAAGCTTTTTGAGCATAGGAATAAAATCTTAAATCAAATTAAATAAATCTTTTCTTTAGGTTTGATAGACCAAAGATTGGTCTTAGTGGATGTTAACCATCATCATCATCATCATATATATATATATATATATATATATATATATATATATATATATATATATATATATATATATATATAACTCTATCGATCCGTTACTTCTCTTCAACCAATATGAAAGAAAAAAAAATTTACATGAATAAATTATTCCACTAAGTGTTGTTATGCTTCTCTTCAACCAATGAATTTTACATGAATAACCTATTCAATGCAAGTATTACTTTCAGGATACTTTGTTCTCTTAGAATACTGAGATTTAATGATATGTATATTATATTATTTTGGGGATACTTTTCTCTCTTGCAAATTTGCATAGTCAGATTTAATGATATGTGTATTTATTTTATAAATTAAAATGTATTTAAAATATTTTTAATAATTTGTATCAATAATAAATAAATAAATAAATAGATTAAATTATATAAAATATATTAAAGGTTATTAGTAATCTTTTATTAAGTTTTAATTTTTTAAATAATATTTACTTTAGATTTGGATAATTTTTTAATGCACATAAATGTAATATTTTTATTTTTATTTCTATAAATAAAATATTTTAAATGATTTATTATTCAAATAATATAATCTATCTGAGTGGTTTGAGTTAAAGGATCTCATGTGTAAATAATGTGAATATATTGCAAATATTTTTAGTTAAGAGATCAAGATCCAAAACTTACTAGTAAAATATACTAAATTCCATCATGGATTGGGATGATAGTGTAGTTGTTGTGGTTTCCATGATATTTTTATATAGGTAAAAACATGAATAAAAGGAAATTGATAATGGTATAAAATTTATTAAGATGTAATAAAGGACCATGAGATCATAAGACGGGAAGAGGAAATAGGGTGCATAGGTGATTTGATTTGACATATGTTTATTTGTAAGTGCAACCTTCCTTACATGTTATTCCTTATAAATATTCACATAATTATTTTCCTTGGATGGATGTTTAGATGTTTTTGTATGATTCCGTGGAAGAGCACACTTATCTAGGCTAAACTACTATGACGAGTCCATTATTGAACTTCTCTAATCAATTGATATCATTCCTCTCCCATGGGCATCCTCTATTGCATGATTCATTTGTTCTCCCCCTCCTTGTTTAAGGAGAAAATTGTGTGAAACCATGCTTATTATTCTTATATAAGAGAAGAAAATACCATGTAACCTAAGTCCAACAAGAGCTTGTGGAAAGGTGGGAATTTGTTGTTGGACATGAGAGAAAATTATTTTTTGGGAAAAAATAATTATTGAAACATCCATAATAATAGAAGAAAAAATTGTTAAACATGCAACCATGTTAGTGCTAATCATGGATAGTTTAATCCAAGTGTTATATTCTAGGTCATTTTAAAGTAGGAAAGAAGTAGTGTTTGATTCCTCTTTCTATATATGTTGGAAGGGAAGAAGATATGTAAGGGACTATGGAGAAAAGTATGGGAAGATCATCCTTGTGTTATGAAGGAGGTGAGCGTTCCATGGAAATTAATGTTTGGATGAAGGTTCAAGGTGCTAGACAATGAGACTAATTGCTCAGTTAGAAGAGTAATAGGTTGGTTTAAGTGAAATTATATCCCCATAGGATCTTTGTTCACCTTGGCCGTATTGTAGTCAATCTTGGAGGTGGAATCCATAATTGATTTCTATATTTGAGCAATGAAAAACTTATTACAAACCAATTTCATAGGAATGCATTCGATTATAAATGAATCTTCATGTTTTTATTCCTATGGAATGTTTTATATTCAACATATGTTGTGTGGTGCCTTCAATTTGATGGGAAATAGATGAATTTAAAATATGCAAGGTTATTTCTGGTATTGTTAAGTTTTACATATAAATTCAAAATTATATTGTTGTAAGAGGTAGAGTTATACCTCAAAATATGTTAATTAAATAAGGAATTTGCGTATCAAGTACCCTTACAATCAAGAGAATCATCCATGAATGTTATAAAGAGGGCTTCAAAAAATGTAGGGATATTAGTGTTGGAGCAAGGTCCCCTAGGTAAGGAAATTTTGGATAAATTTTAGTTAAGTTTTGTTTGTAAGCATTGCGAGTAGATGTCAAGGGGCTTCGGGCGAGCCAAAGTCCCTTAATTATTTTAATGGATAAAAGGGAAAACCATGAGTCTCAAACCATGGTATGTGTGTGTTTGAAAATATATAAATATGTAATACTCAAGTGAATAAAGATATAGAAAAACAGATCGATAGATGCTTATGATTATGAATGTTCTAATCTAAGTTCAGGGTCACCCTCGGTAGAAAGGGTCATGTTGGTTGTGTTTGTGGGAGACATAATCCTCAATTGTGTGCATATACTCTGCTCTTGTGTGCGCAGAAGGGAAATATGGTATTGATTGAAGATTTCTTAATAAAGAAGGAAATTCTTGTGAACTCGAACATTATACAATTCCAATAGTGACTATTTTATATTTTTTATGCGCATTATATGTTGCTTATTATAGATATGGATTTGTTCAGTTGAATGCATATTTGTTTCCATCATTGATAGTCACATTGGTCCATTCCAATGATGCACGAGTATTGTTCTGTTTAATTGTTAGATCCGAAGTATAATAATTTGTAGTGTAAGGGTTTATTGTGTATAAATTTGTGGATACGCAAGGGATAAGTTTGTTTATCACTATCTAGGAGTGTGTAATTGCTTTATTGTTTTTCTGCAACTAGATCTATTTCTGTGAAGTTGCGCAAAAGGCAGTATGTATGAGATATTTTGGATCCACATCAAAATCTCCCTTAGGGTGTGGAAACCTAGTTCCAACACTCCCCCATACTGCTTTAGGTGAGACTTTGGTATGCACAAGCAAATCACTTCCAAAAGGGCTAGTAGTTGAAGGGTTTTTTTGGTTCCGTGATTACTTTGAACCTTGCTCAGGACCCCTCAAGCCAAAAAATGTTTCTATTGCTGGGACCGAGATCATTTTGAGAGAGAGTTGATGTGGCAGCTTACAAAGAATGAACTGCAAGATTGACTTGACAAGAACGTGTGTGAATTTTTGATCCAAGAAAACAGAAGCCCTAAATTGTCTACCGAATATTGGGCACAAAGGCATATCTACACCGAGGTCCACAAAATTTTCTTGGCTTGCTTTCCAACGGAGTTACAAGAGTGGTTGCCTCGGCTTGCTGAATTCCAGACCTGAACAAAATATGATGCGATCACCAAGTGGACCTTAGAGTTCGTACAACAATTGGAGAAATCTAGCAATAAGATTACCCACGCGGTAGATCACTGGATCAATAGTGTTCTAGGAGGATTTGTGATTGAATTCGCTATTGATATGTTTGCATCGATTCTCAAGCTGAAAGGATATTTTTCAAGGGTTGTAGAGGTAAGTTCCTATGCTCACTGAAACTATGGATTAAAATTATTTATGTGAAAAGGGTACTCTACGTAGCCATATTGACTAAATCTCCCGTAGAGGCTTGGCTATGCGCAGTGGAGGAACTTACAGAGTAGATCTAGAATAAGGTTTTGAGAGTGACGAGGAGCCTAAAATCAGTAGATCTGGTGAATCTATGGACTCAGAAGAAGAGGAATTGCAATCTCATGCTATTCTTGTGTCGTTGGCCATATTTCAGATCCCATCCAATCCACTTTTGAACTCATCTCACTATAACAAGCCATCCACTCCACCTCCACCTCCCCCACCAGATGCTGATATGTATTCTTCCATTAAGCTACCTAATTTTCGTGGTATCAAGAACGAATATGTGTACCAATTCTGGTTTGTCACAGACATTGTATGGATAGCGCAACAAATCAATAATGATAATGGTAAGAAAGCACAACTGGCTAGTGCATTTCATGAACGCGCGCTGGATTGGTACATAAGGTATGAAGCGACAAACCCTAATGCAAGAATTGAGAATCTCAAGGCCACATTGAAGGATCAATTCAAAAGGTAGAAATCATATGCTCAATGCATGACTGCATTAAAGGAGATCCACCAAGAAGTAAATGAGTCCATATGGGAGGTGGATCAATGATGGAAGCGCACCATAAGAGATGGAGGATTTACTATTGATGATATGCAACACAAAGAATGGATCATTGCCATGTTGTTACTGCATATGTGCTAGTCTTTAAATCAATAGAATATTGCAACACAGCCTGAAGCTGTGGAGATTGAAATGAAGTTAGAAGCCTCACTTGTACCAGCTTTGCAGGTTAAGGCTCAACAGATTCAAAACCAACTAGATGCACTAAAATTAGAGATATAAAGCCTCTTCCAAGAGAAGGAGAAGGGTGTATGCATAGGTGTATGGTGTATACATTGTAAATTTGAAGGGCATCATCAAGGACAATGTCCTGTATATAATCCCTATCTAACATGCAGAGGACCAAGTCCAATTAAGAGTGTGACAAGACTAAGTGGCACCCCCACATTATGGTGTGCGATATGTCAAACACCTAGTATGCACATGACAGACATCTGCCCTAGGATTAGTAAATATATCCTTGAGGTTAAGAAACCTTTCTGAACATTTTTGTGATCAGTGGGACATGATGATCAGAATTGTCGTAGCTTCGATTTGATGATTGATCGAGCTGGCTTATATAGGATGTAGTCAGAAGGATGGGAGGTAGGTTCACCTGCATCTCCATCTCGACGTGGTGGATTCTAAGGTAGAGGTTGAGGAAGAGGAGGAAGATCTGGTCGAGGAAGGGGACAACTCATATACTATAACTGCGTGGATGCTAGTCTTTACGCGCATGATTGTCCAAATTGAACACAACAATCCTGTAGATATTGTAGACAATTTGATCATGTTATTGAATATTCTCCTATATTAATTGCAATAATAAAAGAAAAGAAACTATATACTTCCACTGACAATATTTATATGGTAAGATATGACCTACGTGAAGAAGAACCGAGTGCGAATATTGTTTTTAGGAGTGGTGCAACAACTGGTGAAGACAAAGGAAAAAAACTAAATAATGACCTCTAGATCCGAAAGGCGTCTGAAGAGAAGGAAGGACTCAAGTTATAGAGTGAAAAGGAATCCTTTGTAAAAGCAAAGAGAAATTTCGTAGAGACAGGTGCATCAACATCTAAAACATCAAGCTATTGGAATCACGATTTTCGTGTTAGGGTCCTGTGATTTGGCATATTGGTATACCAAATGACAGGGTAACATGGAACCAGTCTTTGGAGTCCTAAGACCTATCCTTCCTGGACTCAAAGAGGGATCTCTCTATTGGGTGCAAAGGATGTGTTCTTTTTGCTTTAGGTAGTTGATTTTAGGCTAGTTGTTAAGTGTAGCCTTTGTTGATTTTTTTGGTTGGGTAAGATGGTCAAGTGGAATAGGTGGAGTGAGAAGTGAGAGGTTTTTGAATCATTGGGCTTTGGAGTCAATGAAATTCATGAGTGTCTCAATGATGAATCAGAGTGTGTTGCAGGGCAATCGAGCAAGGTTAATGGATCCTTAAGGTAATGTGTGAGGTGGAGTGAACATCAAGTTTTGGAAAACCAGGACGTCTTAAATACATATAGTTAAAAGCTAGAAATCATGAGGTATAGAAAACCATTAATCTCAATGAACAATACTTAAACTGATAAATATCCAAGATAAACATTACAGTGAAACATAGAAAGCATAAGAGCTTCTAACTTTAGTAAATTCACCTTCAGAATTTGTGAAAACATATAAGATAGCACAATAACTTAATCTATGAAGAGGGAACTCCTAAAAATCATAAATCAGGCTATAAATAACTTTGAAACAAGTTGGTAGACATGGACAAAGGGAAAGATCGAACGAAACCTCTTTGACTTAACCTACCAAACATTATTCCAAAGAGAGGTTTTAAGACAGATTTTGGACAGCTTCAAGTAAGTAGGGCATACCGTGAATCATACTTGTAAAATAGCATACTAATCCATATATGAAACAAAACAAGTTTAGGTGGACCTAAGGATCAATCAAGAATTCCTTAAGATGACCAAACAGAGGAAAACATCAAATCTATAACAAACAGGAGGACTGAGGTGCCTCAAAGAGCATGTCTCAACCTATACTTTTCTGATTTATAGAAAACAAGAACGATGAAACAAAATGATAAAAAGGAAGCATAAACAAATTAAGAAGACATCACCATTCACCAAGCTAAGAAATATTTCAAACAAGCTTCTCCATCATCAATCCAAGCAAGCCATTCATCAACTTCACAAAACCAACTTCTTCTCCAAGCTCATAGAAACCATGTATTGCTCTCCAAGTTCATCAAAATAAAATAAAATACAGAGGGGGCTCATGCTATATTTATGGAGAAAAGGAGGGCCAAAACCCTAAATATGGTAGGTAAATGTCAAATTTAACCATAAATGTCATTTATGGTCAAGAGACCATCCAAAGCCCAAGGCACATAATATCCTAAGAGATAAATTTCGAAATAACTATTTTCACCTAAGAGATAAATTCCAAAATATCTATTTGCAATAAATGAGTTTTTTTTGTTGACTTTTGGTCCAAAACACACTAGATAGCCTCTGTGCGTAGCGCCACTTCAACAGAAAATAGGGTCTTTTGTGGCTGAGTTTTGGACCCCTTCGCGGTGCCAGATTTTGCTCCGTCATGGCTCGTCAAAAATCCTGATGAGTCTAATTTCCATAAATGCTTAAGTTTTCCTAAGTGAGTTCCATGTGCTGGTCCAAAAACCAAATCTCCCAACATTGTGTTGTGCGCAGCACCTGGTCAGAAAATGAGGCAGAAAGGTGAAACGTTTGATGTTTTGTGACCTTTTGGGGGGTCAAAACTGCTCCAAATGATCTAAAATTTTGTGATCAGACTATTGGTGATGTGAGGAATCCAAAAATGCAAATTATGTGAGCTGAGTATGCACGAAATGTGTGAGTAGCACCTAGGGTGTTGCGCACAGAGGGCTCAAAATTTCAAAAAAACAAAATTTTGTTCAAATTGCCCCAAAATTGGTGGAGAGGTCCCTCAAGAGATCTTGGACACCTGTTGAGAAGCATCAGCCAAAATTCAAAGGATATCATGCACTTTTTCCATTTTTAGGTTTCCTAGCTCCATGAGGGCCTCCTTCCGTTTCGCACAAGCAAGCATGTTTTTCTTTGCATAGTGCTTGGTCATTTTCTTTTGGAGAACAAGGTCCCTTTTCACCTTCTTGGAATTCTTGTGCTCCTCTTTGTAATACTGAATGACACCTTGTGCCATGTAAAAATCTCTTTCCGACTCCCTAAGTTGTGCATCCTTGGTTAAGAGTAGTAATCTGGTGGCCATCTCTTTGTCCTCACTGTCACTGCCTAGATCAATGAATTGAGGTTCTTGAGAAATTTTCTTGATTCTCTTGCTTCTCCTCACCTTTACCTACTCCTCACCCCTTTCCATCTTTCCCTTAACTTTATCCTTTGGCTTGATAACTGGAGGAGATATGACCCTTTTCCTTTTTGAGGCAGCAAACACATCTCCTTTTCCTCTGTGGTATGTGCATGTGAGGGGAGTGATCATGGTAGTTTTGACAGTTTCTCCTTTATTGATATGACCTTTGGTGTTTTCACAAGCCTTTTCATCTTTTCCATGGCTTCTATGGGTCACCTCATACCCCATTGAATCACTTCTTTCTTGACCTTCAGCATCACTTTCATCATTGTCTTCCTCACTGTCTTCTACACTGTCATTTTGGTCTTCAAATTGATCATTACCTTCTTCACTTGCCTCATTTTGATTTTTTTCCTCATAAACATCTTTGTCTTCATGATCCTCTTGGCTATCTTGACTTCCATCATCATTAGGAGGTTGATTGCGTCATGCAGTCATGATAGTTTTCATGACTATTTCCTTGATGGCCTTGCTCATCGTTGATTGTTTCATTTGTGCTATTTCATTGCTCACTACCTGCCTCTTCAAAATTTGTTTCAACCTCATAATATGCATGTTTTTGTTCTTCTATTTCGTCATCGTCTCCCTATGTTTCATCATATTCATCATCTTTATTCATTTCAACACTGTTTGCACTATCATTGTGCTCATTGTCATGCTCATGCACATTCTACTCTTGGTTGTCCTGTGCATGTTCCTGCTAACTATCATCCTCATCATTCTCTTCATTATCCTCTATGTCTTCATATTTTTCATCAGCAATACCCTTTTCTGTACTTGGGAGTAATTCATTTGTATCATCCCCATCACTGTTTTCCTCCAATTAATCACTGTATTTGTTTTCTTGATTGCCATGTTCATCTCTCTCCTCCATGTCATCATAATCCTCTTGCCCTTCCTCATTAGAATCTATATCTACCTCACTGTATTCATTATCTCCATCATCATATTCTTGCTCTTCATTACTGTTGTCAGCTCCTTGTTCCTCATTTAACTCTGTCTCTTCCTCGTTGTTTTATTCCTTTCCACTGTCATCTTTTGTTTCTTCATTGCCACTACCATCATATTCATTAGATGCATCAGGAGAAGAAGAGAGAGGTAGGTTTCCTTGTGGAGAAGGCATAGGTGGAGGTGATGGAGGAGTGGAGGTAAGAGGGTGTGAAAAGGAAGGAAAAATTTGCTGAATGAAGGCTTGGGGATTTGCAAATATATCATGTGAGATGAAAACTTCCCAAGGAATTACCTGCTGCTCCAACTAATGTAAAACAATCATTTTAATCAAGGAGTGGTGAATAAGGCTCTGCATTTGGTGGGCATAACTCCTTTTATTAACCACTGAAGCCATTTTGTGAATGCTCCAGTAGAGATAGTATGGTAGGTTTAGCAATTTAACCCTGGTGAGGTGCATCAGCAACCTTATGTGATATGAATAAACCCTGGAGTACCTCCCCTCACAAGTGAAGTACTTGATGATCTACCCCATCAGAAGGGCATATCTCTCTAGTAGGTGGGAAAAGGGGAAAACAACCTTGTATCCTTGCTGATAACTAGGTTTGAGGAAGGGATCATATTAGCTTCAGTCCAATTTCTTATGTTTGAACCATCTCGCACCAATATCTAGCATTCCTGTGGCTTCAAAAATGGATTTGGATGATAATTCAAATTTTACTCCTGCTAGGTTGACCTGGTGGTTTTTTAGGTTGAGAATGAACAACCTAGTCAACTCTGAGTAGTTTTGGACCTGTTTAACCTTCTCACAGAACTGATAGCATCTAACATCTTGAAAATATGCAAGGATCGTGGGATAAGAGGTGATTTGTATGGTGTCTAAAGGCTCAAACCTATTAACCCTTCCTCCCTTGTGTTTTGGCTTGATAGGCCTTTGGCCTTCGTCATTGTTGGTACTGATTTCTTCCTCATACATGGTGAATGATGTAGAACAAAATGATTTTTAGTTTGGTGAGAACTTTTTGGTCTAGGGAGGGCAAATGAGTGATGTGAGGGCGAGTATTAGCAAATGGAAGGAAAAATGAAGTAATCAAGGAATGCTTTTAGAGTTAAGAGGATTCTTTGCTTGTACTGAGTGTATTTAGGCTAATGAAAACTTTCCAAATGGTAAATATTTGCCCTACAGGGTTAAATGATTGATCTCCTTGAAGATTAGGGTTTGACCAAATATCATGTTTTTTGATATTCTTCTTTGATTACAGGTGTAAAAGAAAAATTTGGAGGGGAAAGAAGAGAGGCCACCAACCTTGTCTAACCTTTTGCAGGAGCTTAGAGGAAAAAAATTCATTTTGGCCACTTTTGGGCAGAACTGGCCAAAAACCTCTTTGTGCGTAGTGTCACCCAATAGGCCATTCCTATCAGGCCTTCTTGTGCGTAGCGCCAGGTCGGGTCAGGCGTTGACAGGCCTGTAGATAGCGTCGTTGAAAGGCGGGTGGTCAGGCCGAACCTGGACATGTGCGTAGCACCCTCCCTCCAATGCGTAGCGCAGTGTATTTTAACACTGTGGTTGCCTCCTATGTGTGCAGCGCCGACGTCCCAATGCGTAGCGCCTGAAATTTTCAACCAAGATTGCAGAAAAACCCTAAAAAAATTCTTTCAAAGACTCTTTTCTTCTTTTGCAATGACAAATATGAGGTGGAGGAGAGGGAAGGGAGAGCTTTATACTCATTTTTGAAGAATATTTCATGATTAAAACTGACTTTGTAATGTTTATTTGTCTTCGTACTTTTTACTGTCCTTTTGGCCCCTTTTGTCCCATAAGTGGCAAAGTCCCCAAAAAATTGTTTTTTGTCTTGCTGGATCATCATGATGCTCTCCTTAGACTGAAAACCTCTTCAACAAGATCAAACATGTGTCCTTTACCCACACTTGAAAACTTGAGCCTTTTCAAAAAAAGGTTATTTTGACAAAATTTGAAGAAAATAGGCAGATAGTGAAATTAGTGTTTCTTGAAGGTCTTCCTTCACTTTATCCTTCTCATGAAATTAAAAACTTGTAAACAGTAAGCTTGTGACCATTTTGGCACTTTCACCTTGCAGTATTTAGCGCTGCATTCTTTATGTCTTTGTTTGCTTGGTGGAGAGATTGAAAGAAGAATTTGTCCCTTCCTCTAACTGTCATTCTGTCATGTTTTTCACTGTGAATCAGCGGAGACCTTCTGGTGCAAAAACCCTAGCAATTGGAATTAATATTACTTTGGTATTTTAGATGTGTCATCATCATGAGAAACATTATTTTTGCTTTGAACTTATCAATCTTCCTATAGGTAAGCATTTTTGACAGTCCTACAGAAGTGTCATTCATGTTTAGCTATCTTTTGCAGAATATAATTTTGATAAGGAAACCCTTGTTGGAGGATTTACTGCTCTCAGACCAATTAAATTTTTGTTCCTTTGATCATTTTTCCAGTGATATATCTTTGGTGGGAAAATCTCACAGTTTTTAAATCATTTTGTGTCTCTCCTGGCCACTTCTATTTTTGCAAGTGCCTACACAATTTTTGCTTTTGATTACTGTCCCTTTGGAGTTTGACACATTTTTTTCTTCAACTGTTAACCCATTCTTAGCATGAATTTCTCTTTTTGATACTCAACCTCATGCTTGCTTTTCTTTTTATTATTTTGGAGGCCTTTGACTATACTTGGAAATCTTAGGCCTCCTTAAACTGATATTCTTTGCCATTTCTCCTTTGGTGTAGGTGAAACAATGTTGCCTATAAGAACCCTAGAGAACACCTTGGATATCCTTTGAATGCCATCTTCTTGTTCATGAAGGAGGACTTATTATCTTCATTTGACCTTTTTTTTCCTTGTGGTCCTTGTGACAGTTCCTTGCTTGGCATTACTATTTTTTCAATCAATCACAAAACCCTGATTCTCTTTAAACATAGGCATGTTGCCTTTCTCTTCTTGTGGATGCCTTCTGGTGATGATCTTACCCCATTACCTTACCTCTTCTCATGTTGATAGCAATTTTTATCATTTTTTCAGATATGTGAACAAGGACAATTGTTTCCCTTGCAAAATTTTTGTTTTGGCCAAGGAGGCCTTTCTTGAATGGCTTTTGATCAGTGGTAGATCAAGTTGTTTGACCTTATTCTTCTTTGATTATGGATGAAAAAAGAACACTTGAAGGGAAAATAAAAGTTACCATCAACCTTATTCAACTTTTGCAGGAGCCTGGGTCCAACTTGAGGAGGAAAAGACTGATTTTCACTAATTTTTGGCAATTTTGGCCAAACTTCTTCTCTACGCAACGCCACTCCGTCTATGCGCAGCACCAATGTGCATAAGGCATTTGGAGGCCTTCTCGGTCTCGTAATGAGCTTCATGATAGCTCGTTGGAAATATTGCTAGAGTCTACTTTCTAAAAATTATTTTTGGTTTACATTTGGTGTCCATTTACCTGTACAAAAATGGATTTGCACAACACTGGTCAAAAAGTGTTGAATGATGGTGCAAAAATGCAAAGTGCTGGTTTAGACAACGTTTTGAGGTCTTCCTCTACTCCAAATTTAGCTCATGATAGCTCATTGGAAATAAATCCAAGACTTGTTGTCACTTGACTCATCAAGAAAGTCATTTCGACACTCCAGCTGTGAGAAAACCTGATTTTCCCAAGGTCACTCCAGTAGTGCAGAAATTCTCCTGAGATACCTGTATTTTTTATATTGCTCCCAAACCATGATACTTGTGTAAAAACTGAAGGATTTTTTTATTCTTGGGCCTATATTGGACAAAAAACTCTCTCATGTTTTTCAAATTCATATCTTTTTTTTCATAAACACAATTTGAAGCAAAACTGGCCCTAGGCGTGACACATGGCTTGTCTCTTGGAATGAATTCTTGGAAAATGATGGAGGCGTGATGTTTATGTGTTGGTATGGAATTATGCTTGCTGAAAAGATATATAAAATGATTCCTTTACTCTTGTGCCTCCCTTTCATATCAAACCCTAGCTTAGTTGGAAGAGGAAATTAGGGTTTGGTGTAGGGGATTTAGGAGTGCCTTGCAGAGGGAGGGGAATGAAGGGGTTAAGGGTTGTCTAAATTCTTAGGGAAATTTTGGGGGATAGGGAGAGATGTTAGAGAGTAGGGGAAAGTGGAATTTAAATAATTTAGTGAGGGGAAAGGGTCCAAAATGGAAAAAATGATGAGGCCTAGTCTTGAAAAGTGTCAAATTGTTGCAATAGGCTAGGTTTTGTAGAAAACTGATGAGGTCAAGGGATAGGAGTGATGGGAAGTGTTTATGAAGGTATGTTAAGGATAGGAGGAGGTGTGAGAGAATCAAGATACAAGCCGTGTTGACGTTTAACCATGGAGTTCATGAAACCAAGAAAAAATGCCCTTAAAATCCCTAAATGGACAATGGAGGAGTTAGGCAAAACAAAATAGAGGGCTGAGGCCAAAGGTGATACAAAAAAGACAAAATGAGTGACATGAGCCCATGATGGGTCTTATGGGATGGGTGAGCTGAGCTTGACATGATGGGATGACGAAATAGTGAAAAAAATTATCTTAAGGATAATGAAGGTAGTGAGATTTCTAGAACTCACAATATTCATAAACTTTGTTTCTAGAAATCTAGGGCAAACATTTAGTCATCTACAAAGGAAAAAATTACTGATGAGTAACAGTGGCTCCACTTGGGGAGGGTAGCTCCTTTTCAGGAGGTGTTCAAAACTTTAGATCTCTGGGCTTATGAAGACCAGTGCCTCATTCATTGGCTAGATTTTTCTTCGCTTTCATTTTATAATGATCTTTTGAAGCTATGATCGCACAATATGAAAAGACATGTTTGCTTCAACTTATTTCCTACTTACCCATCTTACTTGGTCTAACATTTTTTCTTCACTTGGGTGCACTTGGACTGGCAAACCCTTGACATCATTTTATTTTTAAATCATAAAAGACTATCTATTTCTACCATTATTACTTCCAAGAGTTCAGATTAGGCTAATGAACTATCTTATTCCCTACCTATTCTAATCATTTGTCAGGATTAAGCTGCTTGACAAACTTTATTCTCTATTCTACTAACATGAAATTCAAAACCTTGATTAAACCCGAAATTAGACGATACGATTTTCCATGGAAGGCTATGGCATTCGGAAAATTGCACACACATTATTTTTGTATAATGAATAACTAACAGTGAATGGGAGCTATAGTTAAGAATTTGTTAGGCATCCCCAATAGCTTTTCTCTTTGGTTTAGATTGAACCTGAGGCAATCTCTTTCTTCCTAATATATTCCTCGAAAGTCAAGTTTATATGTTTTGACAGTTCTCTTTAGCTAACTATAAACAAAGTGAAAAACATGTTGACCATGATTAGACTAAATGATGAACAAGAATTTTTAACACAAGTAGTGTCATTTAGGCTTGCACACATCGACGTACTATGTTTTTGGTATGGGGTTGTACACATTATAGCATCATTTCTCACCTTGACATGATTCATGATTGCTTCATGGCTTTATGGGCACCCATTCCTACGGACTTGGACAAATTCACTTAAAAACAGTGGAAAATCCTCCATACGCGACTATGCCCGTGTTTTTCCGCGTGTATACGCGAGTACAGCTAGACTTTTCCGCGTATTCCATTAAAATGATTAAAAAATATATAAAAAATCCCTAATTTCGCGCTGGGTTGATGGTTACTCAGGTAGTTCAACCACCCCAGCCTGTGGCCAACTGTTTCCAACTGCTGAAACTACTTGGAGGGACTATAAAAAGCCCTCATGTGTATGGCCTAAGGGAGAAAGAGAATTATTGATATTATACTCTGTTGGTATTCCCTATCCTGCATTGATTTATTGATCTTGATTCTGAAATTTCAGGAAATATCACCCTAGGGTTGGTTGCGATACAACCTCCCATGACAGAGGCACACTATTTAACATCATTTCTCACCTTGACATGATTCATGATTGCTTCATGGCTTTTGGGCACCCATTCCTATAGACTTGGACAAATTCACTTAAAAACAGTGTAAAATCCCCCATACGCGACTATGCCCGTGTTTTTCCGCGTGTATACGCGAGTACAGCTAGACTTTTCCGTGTATTCCATTAAAATGATTAAAAAATATATAAAAAATCCCTAATTTCGCGCTGGGTTGATGGTTACTCAGGTAGTTCAACCACCCCAGCCCGTGGCCAACTGTTTCCAACTGCTGAAACTACTTGGAAGGACTATAAAAAGACCTCATATGTATGGCCTAAGGGAGAGAGAGAATTATTATTATTATACTCTGTTGGTTCCCTATCAGATGCGATTCCCCGGTGGAGTCGCCGATTCATTTAAGGAAGCCTCACCTAGGGTTGGTTGGGATACAACCTCCACGAGCGAGGAGCACACTACTTCCACATCATTTCTCACCTTGACATGATTCATGATTGCTTCATGGCTTTATGGGAACCCATTCCTACAGACTTGGACAAATTCACTTAAAAACAGTGGAAAATCCTCCATACGCGACTATGCCCGTGTTTTTCCGCGTGTATACGCGAGTACAGCTAGACTTTTCCGCGTATGCCATTTTAATGATTAAAAAAATATATAAAAATCCCTAATTTCGCGCGGGGTTGATGGTTACTCAGGTAGTTCAACCACCCCAGCCCGTGGCCAACTGTTTCCAACTGCTGAAACTACTTGGAGGGACTATAAAAAGCCCTCATGTGTATGGCCTAAGGGAGAGAGAGAATTATTGATATTATACTCTGTTGGTATTCCCTATCCAAGTCTGATTCCCCGTGCCTCCTGCACTTTCCCGGTTCATTGTAGGAAACCCTTGTTTCCTTGAGATACACATCCCTTTATATGTTATCTCGTATGCACCAGTTTGGAAGGAGTCTTAGCGAGGCAAGGGCTGGACGGATCCGGACGACGGTCTGCGAAGGCCTTGGAAGGATCAGGTGATCTCTCCACTCGTTAATTTTGTACATGCTATTTATAATACAGAAGTACCATGCTGTTCCCGAAATAAACGTGTTAGTGTATGCTTTTATGTATGAGAATATTTGTTATACAAGCATTCATTATGATTTATTTAATGTTTTATATGAATCTCACTAACATTTAGAGTAGATATATGCTGTACAACCTATCCTTTGTGCTGGTTTCTTCTTGTATTTCGGGTTAAGGAGGAAGGATGGTTGCTGGGGGTTTGGACCCCACGTGGATCTACTTCAAACGTAGGACCTACGGGTAACTCTCTCATTCTGCTCTATTTGGTTTTTCTGAACGTGCATGGTTGTGTGAGTCTCTGTTAAGTAGCATGCCCCTGCTCTGTGGAGGTTGTATCCCAACCAACCTCTAGGGTGTTAATTCCCCGAAACAGAACTGGCGACTCCGCTGGGGATCACATTCTTGTGATTCTCCTGTTGGGTTGTTTCAGCTGTTTGGTAGGTTGCCAACAGTTTTATCTTTCATTTGCAGTCCAGTTTACTTTCTTGCAGTCAGTCTGAAGTCCTGGTGTCTTTTCCAGGCTTGTCCTTTTTGTTTTTTCATTATTTTCCTTTGTATACGCGCTTTTTTCTGCACACAGTCGCGTATACACGCAAGTTTGTCTAAAGGAACCCGCGTATACGCGAGTTTCCCTTAGCACAGACGCGTATGCACGCTGGTTGCATAACTGTGAAGTAGCGTATACCTAGGCAAATTTTGAATTTTTGGGTTTATTGACTTTTTGGTCCTTTCTGGCTGTGGAGGCCTGTTTCTACAGTGTCTCTGTACTTACTGGAGTGTGAAGGAAGTGGTTTCATGTCTTTTCTCTCTTTCGTTTGAGTGAAAACTAGTCTTTTGGGCTAAGTGTTGTTGCTGGTGCTGGCACCTCTGGATTGAGTTCCAAGATCGCTTTCTGAGCATTCTTGGTTGTTCTGCTTTATCAGAACAGAGAGCTTCTGCTCACTGACTCGCTCCTATCTTTGTGTTGTGCTTCGCATTGCGATTTTTGCTTCGTTTTCGATTGGTTTTCTTGAGTTCCATAGGCTAGGGTTTTGTTGCAATTTTCGAAGAACTTTTCTTGCTTCTTTGGAGTCTTTTGTTGCAGCGAGTTTGCACTATTTGTCTAGGCTGATTGGCTGAGTTTTGGTCTTCCGTTGCTCTTATTGATCTTGCTACTGTTAGCTTTATAAGGTTTGGGAGCATTGTTGAAGTTTGTGCTTGAAATTCAGTCTCGTTTTGGCTTGTATTTTGATAGTTGTGCTTGGTCTTTTTGAGCTCTTGCTTTATAAAACTAAAAAGCCAAAAAACAACATTTGTTTTGATTTTTGTTTTTTGCATTTCAAAAACTCAAAAAAACATTGTCTCTTGTTTTTGTTTTTGTTGTTGCATTTTCATTTTCGTTTGGCCATATCTTTTGGAGCTTTTGTGAAGTTTCTTGCTTTAGTTTTAGGCTTGATTTTGAGGAGGAGTTGTCATTTGATTTCTTCTTCTTATTGTTAAGTGTTTTGGTGTCCTTATTTTAAGAGTTCTTGATTTCAAGAATTAGCTTATTGGACAACAAAAGAAGAGTTAAAACTGAAGGAGCTTTTTGGGAAATTTCACTCTGTTTTAAGAGAAATTTGCATCTTAGGATTTACATGCTTGTAGTGATTTGCATTAGGTGCATATAATCATTTAGTTAGCTTCTTAGTTTTTGTGAGTGTGGGTTTTCTTTTTGAAAAGAAAAATACAAATTTTAGTCTCGTAGAACCTGTATAGAGATTACTTTTCATCGAAAGACAAAGAACTGCATGTGCATGTAGTTAAGTTTTTATTAATTTCTTTTGCGTCAAAAACACCATACGTTTCATCTCCATATCCTTGTGACTTAATATAACAGCCCTTAACATAAGCGATTTAATCTAAAATCAACTAGCAAGTTTTCTAAGTGTCAATCACCAACTAGCTAGGTTGTAGGGCCTTGGAATAGGTGAGTGGAGAGTTAACTCTCCAAGGCTGCTCAAACAAACATAGAAGTTGATTAATTGAGTGAAATCCAACTCCGTGAGGTGGACCGGGAAAGCTCTCATCCGAGAGTCAAGCGCGAGGGGAAGTGAAGGTTGAGAAGAGGGATACCCCCCCTCTGATCAGCTGAATCTGACCTCAAGACAGTTCCGCCCGGCTTCTGATACGGATTGGTGTCCATAGTTGCCACTCCTAGGTTCCACACAGGTGACTGCAGGGGGGAATACCCGTGGTACCTGAGGCAGACGTCGCATCACTTTCAGCAGTACTTCTGGGGGGTGCCCTTGCGAAGCTTGGGTGCTTGAGCCGGCAAAGGCTGTCGTTTGGAGGTCAGCGTAACTGTTTCTGATACCTTCGCTAGTTGTTCTGGGCCCTAATCATCCCAGACTGCTTTCAGGAGGTCCTATACTTCGCTTTCCTGTATTTTGGTGTCCAGTCCTCATCACCCGGAGCGGAAATACTTGGAGGCTGTTTGCTTGACTGTATCTCAGGGATTTTTATTTTAGTGAGTGCTCTTTGCTCCTAGCTTGCCTAGCTTTTCACTTTTTTGAGTCTAATTTATAAAATCTATAAAAGTGGCTGATCAAGCGCCTCGACGTTCGAGGAGAATCCGGGGGTTATCTCCCGAGAGTCCAGAGCCTTCTTCGAGAAGGCGTAGGAGTGATTTAGCAGGTGGTTACCATCCGGTAGCGTCTGACGCAGTGGAGAGTGATCCTCCACAAAGATCTGAGGGTTTCGTAGCTGATTCTGGTGTCGGTCCCGAGAGGAGCGTTCCGCTCACCTCGCGAGTTTTGTTTCCTCAGGAAGGAGATTTTCAAATTGAAGACGTACCTGAGCCTCCTGCTACAGGTCCATCTCCTCTTCCTCCTGATCATCCGTTTGTTATTCAGTACGTCGGATCGGAGTCTGAGAGACCTCCGGATCTTCCATATCATTCTTATCTTTCGATGGCCACGACTGGGAACACGGCTTCTACCGTGAGTGCTGCAGGCATTCAGACTCCTGCTTCTGTTGAAGCAGGGGGCAATATTGCTTCATCTTCGATTGCTTCTAGTGCTGTTGTGTTTGGCTCTGGGTTCACCCAAGCACATGCTTCTCATTCTGGTCCCTTCTGTTCAGGGATGTCCATTAGTGGAAGTCCCTCTTTTACCTTTTCTGCTGCTTCAGCTGGATCTACGCCCATGTCTAACATAGCTAGTGGGTCAGCTTCGTTTCAGGGTTTCCCCTTTGGGACTGGGCACATTCCTAGTTCCAATCCTTCTTTAGGGTCGTTTCCGTTTACGTCCCAGACCCAGAGTTTCAACCCTTGGTCTGGGGGGCAAAGTTCGACTACTTTTACGGGATGGAATCTTGTCTTTACTACAGCGGGGGCAGGGAATCAGTTTTACGTAGGTCATCAAGGGAATGCTTCTTTCCCTTCATCGAGTGCTTATCAGTCCTTTTCTCCTCTGTCTAATGCTTGGAACCCCTACCAGGGGCTCTCCTCTTCATTTAATACTTCAGCGGGGGGAACTGGTCTGGGCTTTGGTAACTCGGCATGGGGAGGAGTTTCTTCTCCATTTTCTACGAGTCCTTTCTGGCAACCTGGTGCCTCATCAAATCCAGGCTATTCTTTTCAGAATGTTGGGAATCCATCCCATCAAGGATGGAATCCTCAGGCTCCGCCTCGCTTACCGTTTCTGGCAACGTTAAACTTGCCAGATTTGTCAAAGTTGACTAATGACCCGATTCGTTATAGTCCGGGGTGGCCTCCGGTCCCAACCAAACTTCCTTCAGACATTCCAAAGTTTGAAGGTAAGAGTGGAGAAGATCCGGCGGACCACATTACCACTTTCCACTTATGGTGCTCTTCGAACTCCCTGATCGATGACTCGATTAGGTTGAGATTATTTCAACGCACCCTAAATGGGAATACTGCCAAATGGTATATCGAGCTCACTGGGGGCAGTTTCGCCACATTTGGAGAACTGGCTGTCACATTTCTAAACCATTTTCAGTTGCCTGTCAGATATGAGGCTGGGACCGAACTCCTGGCTAATTTTAAGCAGGATGAGGCAACTCACATTTCTGATCACATTCAGGAATGGAGGAGAAGGAAAAGGCTTATCAAAGCTCATATTCCAAGTGAATTCCTTCTCGAGTGGTTTTTAAAATCTCTGCAGTCAGATATTTCAAAAGATGTATCCCTATCTGGGGTATTTTCCGAGGAGCAAGCCATTTTTAGGGCCCAGCAGTTAGAACTGATCTATTCTCAGTCTGGGATGCTTTATAAGTATTTACCCAATGCTCCTCGCTCCAAATTGGATTTGTCGAAACCTAAACCTGGTCCGCATGGTGACGGACTTGTCGGATCGGTCAGTAGTAGTGCAGCCAGCCTGCTTAATCAATTGCAGCAGTTGTCTTTACAATCTTCTCCTTCTGGTCAGGCTGTGCCTGCTGATTCATCACCTTCCCAGTCTTTGTCCATAAATGCTGTCCAAGCTTCTGATCCCAAAGGAAATCAACAATCCGATGGGAAGAAGAAGGGAGGAAATAACAAGAAGAAGGGCAAGAACGGGAAGGGCAATGCAAATAAAACCAACGAGTGTGTTGGTGAGGGTCAAAAGGAGAAAAAGAAAGTGAAGTTTCCATGCAAGCTTTGTGCTGGAGACCATCTCACACACCTTTGCCCGAAAATTCAGGATGCTCAGCGCCTGTTATCTCAGCAGGGTTCTTCTAGTTCCCAGGCTGTGCTAACAAACCCTTTTCCCCAAGGGCAGCAATTAGTTGTTGGCGCAAACCAAAATCCTGGGGCTTCCTCTGGAGGTGCCCAGGAAGGGGGAATTCCATCGAATATCTTTATGATGAGTGCTCACGTGGATGTCGCTACGAGATCCCGTGATTATGGTGGAGAGGAATCTTCGAAAGCTAAGGAAGTTCCTGATGCTACTGAGCCACTTCATATCACGAAGCCAACTGTTGAGTCTATGCCTCGGATGCCAAAAGCATCTTCTAAGCGGTCAACGATTAATCCAAACGCGAGGGCTGCCCAGAACTACTCGATTGTAGAAGATCTGGCGCAAAGTCCTTGTGCTATGTCAGCTTTAGAGGTACTCCAGTCTTGTCCGGCTCAGCGCAGTGCTTTGCTCACTGCCATTGGGGCTGTTGATCCGAAAAATTCTCTTCTGATCACTTTTGATATGGCTAACTTTAAGAAGAGACTTTCTCATCACATGGCATTTCACATTAGATCATCGTATCGAAAGACCAATATCTTTCGAACGGTTGTTGATGAGGGTGCTTCTACTTGCATGATGTCTCTCGCATGCTGGAAGACACTTGGATCTCCCAAAGCTCTTCCATCTAGCACTGTTCTTACTGCGTTCGATGGCCATTCTCATAGGCCCCATGGTATTGTCCCGGCTTTGCCCATCTGTGTTGGGGGAAAAACCGTTAACATAGAAGTTGAGGTAGTAGATGCAGCCTTGGACTACAACCTTCTGTTGGGGAGGAACTGGATATATGAGATGGATGCCATTGCATCCTCATTATTTCGAATTGTATGTTTCCCCCACGAAGGGAGGATTGTCACAGTGGATCAACTGGACTGTCCTCAAGTAGACCTGAATGCGCCTTCTGACTCATCTATTCCTAAGTTGGATAATACTAAGGCGCCTGTTGAGAATCTAGGAGTTGGAATGTATTCTTCCTTGATGGGAACTTTTGATCTTCCTCCTCCTAAGGTTCATATTAATGCTATTTCATCCTCCAAGGCTCCCCTTCGAAGAGAGTTCTTTCGAACTCATTATTTTTCGGACCCTTGGACCTTACCTTCTCCTACTGCCACATTGGAGGAAGGTCAAGTGGGTGGTATGGCATTTCCGATTTCTGCAGCTGAGATTGCATATCAGTCTATTGTTGACACTGCAGAGTCTGATCCAGCTCCTCTTTCACCGGAAGAGTTGGATGGTGATGTGGCTCCGGATTGGATGCTTACTTCTTCTTCTGCCCAGGATTGTCTAGATACCACTCTTCCATCTGAAGAGGCTATCCTGGAAACGATGACAGGTATAGATAGACCGTGGGATGATTTGCATCATCGGTCTTACTTCCTACCTGACTTGAGCGAAGTCGAAACAAGTTTTCCAAGACCTCAGTCTCCTGGACCTGTTCACCCAGTCTTGAACCCTTTGGCACCAGCACAGGTTTATGCTGAAGGGAACATGGTTGTGATCTCTCCTACTATCCCGGTGAACATTTCCAGGGATCCCAACATTATTGAGAATGTCTTCATTGGAGCTGAGTGTTCCCGTGAGGAGATTCAAATCTATACCGAGCTCTTCAAAGAGTATAGGGATGTTTTTGCTTGGTCTTATGAGGAAATGCCTGGCATAGACCCATCTATCGTCCAGCATGAGATCAAGATGTATGAAAACGCTAAGCCGGTCAGGCAAAAACTTCGTCCGGTTAATCCTAGGAAGGCAGCAGCTATCAAAGCTGAAGTTGAAAAGCTGCTTAAGGCGGGATTCATTTTCCCAGTTCCTCTGACTGAATGGGTTTTAAACCCCATTCCCGTTGATAAAAAGAAAGGAACAATTCGAGTGTGCATCGATTTCAGAGACCTGAATAAGGCGTGTCCTAAAGATAATTACCCCACCTTTCATCCAAGTCATATTGTTAGCGGGTGTCGTGCGAGATTTTCTCTCCTTCATGGGCCAGTTTCTACGGATTTATAATCAAATTACTATCCGTCCCGAAGATCAACATAAGACTGCATTTATTTGTCCCTGGGGTACGTTTGCATACAAGAAGATGCCTTTTGGTCTTAAAAATGCTGGGGCTACCTTTCAGCGGGCCATGTCTTACGCCTTCCACGACATCAAAAAGATTATCGAGGCATACTTAGATGATTTAGCTGCTCATTCTCGAAAGAGGATGGATCATCCTGGTCACCTCCGGCAAATATTTGAAAGATGTTGTTTTTATAAAATTCGATTGAATCCGAACAAGTGCGTTTTCGCGGTTACATCCGGTCGGCTATTGGGATTCATTGTGTCTAGGGAAGGGATAAGGGTAGATCCCTTCAAGGTTGAGGCAATACTTCGGTTGCCTCCCCCGTCTTCCATCCGTCGGCTTCAAAGTCTCCAAGGGAAGTCTAATTTTCTTCGGAGGTTTATCGTCAATTATGCTGAGATTACAAAGGGATATATGAGACTGTTGAAGAAAGGAGTTCCTTTTCTTTGGGACGACTACGCTCAACGCTCATTCGATGCCTTGAAGAAGGCATTGACCTCTGCTCCTTTACTGAGTCCACCTGATTATAGCAGAGATTTTCTTTTGTATCTGGCTACAGAAGAATCTACCATTGGTATGGTTCTGGTTCAGGAGGATGATGCTCTTGCTGAGCATGTTATTTACTACCTTAGTCGAGGACTGGTAGGACCTGAACTGCGATACACCCCGATAGAAAAGTTAGCCTTAGCAGCAGTTCATGCTGTGCAGCGACTTCGGCATTACATTATTCTTCGCAAAACTTATGTCTTGGCAGCTGCCAATCCATTTCAGTTTGTCCTCAGCAGGCGAGTGATTGGGGGCAAATATAATAGATGGATTGTGATTTTACAAGAATTTGATCTCGAGTTCATGTCTGCCAAATCCCAGAAGTCATTAGTCTTTGCGGAATTGATCTCCGAGTTGCCTTGTGGGGAGGAGATGATCGCAGTGTAGGTCCTTTCCGGACGAACACTTGTTTCTAATCTCCACAAGATCCTTGGTATGGGGATATCATTGTGTATCTCCAGACTGTGAAGTTTCCCTCTTCTTTTTCAAAAGATGAGCGTCGTAAGCTGCGTCACTTAGCCAAGAATTATCTGATTATTGGTGATGCTTTATACCGTCGAGGGGTTGATTCAATCCTAAGACGTTGCTTAACTTTCGAAGAAGCCGAGGCTGTGCTCAATGATTCTCACAGTGGAGCTTGTGGGGGTCATTTATCTGGGCTTGCTACAGCCCAAAAGATTTTGCGTGCTGGATACTTTTGGCCCTCGATTTTCAAGGATTGTATTGAATCGGTCAAAAAGTGTCATCCTTGTCAGGTGTATACTCAAAAAATGCGCGCTCATCCAGCTCCGCTTTTTCCAGTCGTTACTGTCGGACCCTTTACAAAGTGGGGTATGGATTTTACTACTTGTAACCCGCCTTCGGCAAAAGGTCACAAGTACATTATCGTAGCAGTAGACTACTTTACGAAGTGGGTTGAGGCTATGCCTACTTTTGGGAATGATGGTGAGACTGCAGCTTTGTTCCTTTTCAATCAAGTTATCGCTCATTTTGGTATTCCTAGAGAGATTGTCACTGACCATGGCAGTCATTTTCAGAATAGTATGATGGCTGAGTTGACTCTCAAATTGGGTTTCTGGTAGGAGCATTCATCTCCATATTATACTCGAGGCCCATGGGCAGTGGAGCGTGAATAAATCCTTAGAACAATTCTTCAAAGGACAGTTGATAAACATAGATCCAAGCTGGCATATTAGCCTATCACACTTTGGGCCTCTGGGCCGTAATTTAAGCGCAGCCCAGCTGCTCGTTTCGGTTAGTCACGGTGGAATCGTGTTCGATTGAATGTAAAATTTAGCTTCTCTCAAATTATTAATGAGCTTCTTCGAGATCCCTAGTACGGTAGCTGCTTCTTCATCTGGAACATCTCGATGAGCAGCGTCGGGATGTTGCCACGATGAATGAAGCGCATAAAAACCGAGTCAAAGTTCAGTACGATAAGGCGGTTAAGCCTAGGGTCTTTTCTGAAGGTGACCTTGTTTTGGTCTATGCCCAAGAAAAAGATGCCTTGGGGGCAGGAAAGTTTAAGTTGATGTGGTATGGCCCCTATATCGTTAAAAAATTCCTTAAGAAAGGAGCTTATACCTTGGTTGACTTCGAAGGGAACGAGTTGCCGGAGCCCCGAAATGGGCTCTATTTGAAGAAGTATTATGCCTAGGCTTTGGCCTGGCATCTTGCTTTTGTATATATTTGTAGTTTTTTCTTTGTACATATCTGATTGATTTTCGATTTTTGATGAGTTGGTGATGTTTTTGATCTGCTTTGGCAGGTTGTGTTGGATGTCATGAGTCATTTTGGTTTCGCCGATGGTGCTAGTAGACACACCCGGAACTTAGCTTCCGCGGCTTGGGTGCTTCATTATCCTTCCGGTCAGCTATTGGTATCAAGAGGAGTCTGCATTGGTCCTGCTTCCAATAACGTAGCAGAATACACTGCAGTCATTCATCTACTCTCGGAGGCAATATCTTTGGGTGTTGATTCGTTGGTAGTGTTCTTGGACTCCCAGCTGGTGGTGTCGCAGTTGAACAACACTTATCGGGTACGAGATCCATTTTTATTATGATTGTTCTTGAGGGTACGTTTGTTACAAAGGTCATTTCAATTTTTAACATTCATTCATATTCCTCGAGCTGACAATTGGTTTGCTGACTCATTAGCTAATCAAGCGTTGGATTGGCATATTAATCATTCAATTCAATAAATTTTTAATCATCAAAAACATCATACATTTGATACATTTATCACATCACATCAAATATCGTTGTATATATATCATCGGAGTGTCAAAAACTTTACAAAATTTGGATCCATAATCTCGTACAAAATTTGGGCTTATGCCCCATCATGTTCAGTCTCAAAAAAGAATATACAGTCATCTAATATATAAAATCTGTCTACTCCTGAGGTCCCTGCCCAGAAGTCGTGTTCCTATAGAACGTAACTGCAGTGGCCACACGGCGGAATAATCTAACCCAGTCTCGGGGTACTCCAACTACCCGTCTCTGGATGGCTTCAGGCAAGTCCTCCACGGCAGCCATAGGGATTTGGCGGGTTAATCCCTCCAAGTTTCTCTGCACGGCCTGGAGTGTCCTGTCTGAGTCCACTGTCTCTGCCTCGCCCCTGCGACGCTTATGGCGTGGGAGACCCTCAGGTCGAACTGGTCCAACATCTGAAACATGATCATTTTAATTGTCAGTCATTATGAATCCAATCAAAAACATGTGTGTTTTTCATTTTTCATACATATTTGAAAAAATCCAAAAAAAAAATCATATAAGTCAAAAAATTTTGCAAAACTTACCGACTGCTCCCCATGCTGTGCCAGGTGGAAGTACTAGATCTGGATCTCCTCGGAAATCCATCCCGGCATAGGGATAGTCGTCCACTGCGATGATCTGTTCTCCCCACCACAGGAAGAACTCATCGTCCCATGTGGTTCGGGGTACTTCGCTACCCCCCAGTCTCTTCATCATGTCTGCCCAACGGGCGATTCTTGGGTCCCGCGGGCTGCTGATAGTCGAGATGACTCTGGGTCTCAAAGCTGGAATCCTCTCAAAGAAGAATGTTGTCAAAATGGTCCCATAGCCAAAGTGTTTTGTTTTTGCTTGGCGAATGGAGGTCAGTTGTTGTTTCATGTTCAGTAGCAGGGTTGTGCACCAATCGTACACATGAACTAAACACTCTACTGCGATGCTCATTTGCGTCCTGGACGCTTGATGTAGTGAGGCAGATCCTACCACTCTGCCGATGGTGAACAGGAGGATTTTCATGTGCAAATCCCTGATATCTCTAATTGCAATCTGTGTTCCAACCTTTTTGGAATTATCTACGCAATATAGGTGGACATAATCTTCCACGGTCAACCCTCCCAGGGGCTTTCCGTCCAAGTCTACTGGTTCTCCCCTCCTGGAGAGTCCAGTGATGAAATATATATCCTCCACTTCAATGCGTAGTGGCATCTGATCAATTATGAAGCAATCCTGATCTGGTTCCCAGTAATTTACGAGCATTTCTAGCAACCGCACATTGCTTTTCATATTGGGCATTTTAAAGAATTTGAACAATCCGCAGTTTCGGAGGATATTTTGTGTTGCGCGATCCTGCATGACCTCTTGGTCTATTGCGCTGTGCTCACGTTCCCTCCATGAGATGGTCATCCTGAGAAATTTCATCAAAATTTGCATTAGAAACGCTTTTTTGAAATCGGACCTGCGCATATGCTACTTTCCCTGTGCACAGTCGCGTGTATACGCGACTTGCCTTCATGAAACCCGCGTATGCGCAGATACGCAATTTTTAGCAAGGGTTTTAAAGCAAAAAATCACTTAATTTTAATTTTCAAATGGACAAAATGAATAAACAGGATGATTAAGGAGCCTACCTGAAGTTTCACTGAATTCCGACGGTCGGTTGTTCCTGATTTGACGAAACAAGTTTTTAGCTCCAGAGCACTTTTTCCAAATCAGCTATGCAATAATGAACCAAATGAGAGGTAATTTGTCTATTTATGGCTAAAAAATTGAAAATTTTCGCAAAATTTCCTTATGCCTATTTTTTCAATCTATCTTAAGCTGCATAACTCGATTGCTTGGAAGTGCCCAGTTTGGTATGTTTTCAGGTACATTTTGGTGATTTTGAGATTTTTCCCGGTTTTTGATCCATGATTTCCGACTCTTCACCGCAGGTATATGATCTTCACTAGCATATAGGTTAGGGAAATCACTTTCCGTTGCATCTTGCATTCTAGCCTCCATACTGATCAATTTCCTTAGGGTCGATCCCATCAGGTCATGAGTATTACACCCATTTCACTCGCCGATTATTTAATCATGACTTGATGGTAGAGCCTTCCTTTACATGGGCTTCCTAGTTAGTTCCTCGCTATCACTTGTTGCCCATGCTGATTTTTATGTAGGCTCGGGAGTCCTCTTTAGTCCCGCCATGTCTTCTGTGTTGAAGCTTCATTCTTCTCCTTCATCACTTATCATTTTTCTGGCTTATACCCTAGAGGCTCCCTGGTGTCGTTAAGTTGTATTACTGCATTTCATATTGGCTACTTGTTTATCCTGGCCTTTAGCCGGCTTCATTTGGACTCGATTTTTAAGCCAACTTTTGACCTTGACTTTCTGTACAAGTTAACCATTGCATGCACTTAGCTATCACGACTTGACACCTTTGTACCCATGGATGGAACGTTCCTCTGAGTATCACTGACCAGTTTTCGCCACCTTGCGTTGAGCATAGGATTGTTCCAATCCCAGGAACTAGTGCATCTGCTTTCTTGATACTCGTTCTATCCATTGTACCATAGCATTCTTTTATTCTTTTTCAGGCTTATTATATGAAAAAGACAAAAAAATCAAATATAACAAAAAGAGCGGGAACGGGATGTATCTTCGTTATTTTGATGGCGGTACAGAGTCAGTTTGTCGCCCTTGAACAAAGCACATATACTTATATATATTTCCTTCATTTGGGATGGTTCTAGTTTGACCTAGGTTCAGCCTTTACCATGTTTCACTTGTCAGTTCTCCCTCGGTTGGTTATCTCTTCCAATCATATGGAGAGTTTGTTCTGCCTCCTGCATAACAGACTTATACAGTGTCACTTTTTACTGCCATGGTCATCACGAGTCGTGCTTTTGTTCAAGGGAAGTCTAACCAGAGTCGGCCATTCTACGGTGTCTCTTGACTCATTATTCAGTCGGCCTTCCTGGTCTTGTCAGTATCTTGTTCTATCACATCAGATGTTTTGGTCTTCTGCTCGTGCTGGTTTGAGAAGGTCCCCATTGACTTCTTGCCGGCGGGTTTGTCTCTTATCGACTACGACACATTGCTCTGAGAGCAAACCTAGAGCCGCACCTTGGGCCTATTTCCATCATTGATAAGTGACCTCGTGCTCAGCATTTGATCATCATCATGGGTCTTTGACTGAGTGGTTTCCCCTGTGTTCGACGTCAGCACACATTATCACACTTGGGATTCGTGCAGTACCTGGATTTCCATTTGACCCTATCGGTGGATTTCTCGCCTCTGTGTCAGCTTTCATTATTGGTTGGTTCAGAGGGTTTCTTCCGTGCACTAGCTTCATCTTGTGCACATCTTGTGCACGTCGGAAACGTACTTCGGTTTTGGTTCCATCACTCTACTTCGTCCGATTCCTTCCAAATCTTGGCCTGCGGGTTACACTCGCGCTGGACTGATGTGGGATGCCTTAATGCCTTCCTTCCAGCAGATCTTTTCCCATCGACTCCGACTCATTGCTCTGGGAATAAGGTCTAGAGTCTTTTTATCAGTACCTTAGGGTTTGCAGTCATCAGTGGCAGACTCTTCGCTATCGACAGTGGGGATTCATCATTGCCTCCTGATTGGTAGATTCTTTCAAGTGTTCGACTTCAACTCATTCATTCGCATAGCCAGTTGTCTGCGGGGGCACCTTGGCTTACTCATTATATGATTGATTGAGTTGTCGCGTTGGAGGTTATGCTTTTTATTTTAAATAATCGCGATTTCTCACATGGTCGACCTCAACTCATTTATTCCCATTGTGAAGAATTGTGCCATGGTGATCGGTGAAGACCTCGGGTTTTCATCAGCATGCTTTGGTTCACTTTGACAGCTCCTTCAGTTTTCTGCCAGTGACACCATCCACCCTTATATGTTGCAGTTTCATCACATCAACATCTTATATGTTGGCACTTGAGTTGCGTGTTGTACCATTTGTTCCACCACTTATGATTTGGTACTTGGAGATCCAGTT